>PVIA01007161.1:0-87101 GCA_004024845.1 Tonatia bakeri | reverse complement strand
ATTAAATGAAGTTGCCCTGGCTGGTGTGGCTCAGTGGATTTAGCGCCAGCCTGCAAACCAAAGGGTTGTTGGTTTGATCCCTGGTCTAGGGGACATGCCTGGGTTGCAGGCCAGGTCCTCAGTGGGGGGCACATAAGAGGTAACCACACATTGATGTTTCTCTTCTCTCTTTCTCCCTTTCCTCCCCTGTCTCTCTCTAAAATTAAGTAAATAAAATCTTTAAAAATATTAAATTAAGTCTTTGGTACTTAAAATCAACTTGACAAAAAAGAATCCCATGGATCTTGGTGCTGCCTCCCCACCTTTTTTAATAGGTAATTAAATATGTTATAGAAAGCCAATACAAGTATTTCTAGAGTGTATATCCCTGACCTCCAGTGCCAACTAGGAAAATTTAAACATAAGTAGTTAGAAAGATCAAACTAAAGTTTGACTTCATAGTTGTCAACATTTTTATCAGATCAGGATATAATATCGGGCTCCATTGGTTCAACTAAATTTGTGCAGTTAAGCTTTGTGTATATACTGCAACTGTGATTTCCTATACTCTAAATCACAGAACAGTTATTTAAATTAAAGCAATTTAAACAAGTTGTGTTTTAGTAATGTTTAATCAAGCTTCACTTTTATATTTTCACCTAAAAATCAGTTTATTAGCCATGAATTATTAATCAAGTAAATATATACATGCACATATAGATAATATATGTACACATGTATAAATACATGTATGTAACGTGATTTAAAATAATGTTAAGTGTTTTATAATTAAGATCAAGAATGGTGATTTTAACTTTTCAGGCTATTGTCTATTATTAGAAACCTAGGGGATGAATTTCATTTTTGGTTCTCAAATGTGCCCCACATCACTCACCACTCATAGTTTCTGGATATTTGAATTGATCATTTTACTTGGGAAAAAGGTGTGTCTTTTTCACCATGGCTATGAAGTGATATGTTTAAGGTCAATCTGCGCTTACAGAGGAGATTCATTCTGGGAAGGATGAGATTTATGAATGTTGCTAGACTCTACCATCCTCTCCTACAACAGATATTATTAGCAATGGCTATTGTCATCATTCTGCAAGAACATCTCATGGGGGCTGCTTAATTAGGATCTGATGAAATCTCAGAACCTAAAGAAACTTAAGAAGCACTCTGAGTAAAAGAGAGAAAGATAAAATTGTTTATTTCATGAATAACTTGTAATAAGCAAATGAGTGATTCCCCGTATTCCGTCAGTGCTCTCTGATCTCAACTATGGCTGTCTCTCAGTGTCTCTGGCTGCTTGCAGGTGCTCCTTCCCTATAGAGATGGGTTCTTAGAACCAACTACACAGCCATAACAGATCATAAACTATGCTTTATTTCTAGTGACAGCAATGGTATTTGCTGGTCATTACTTAACAATTTACAAAATTAGAGTAACATTGTGATCAAGCCTATGTACCATCCTAGAGGATGCTTTTCTTTTTTTTTTTTTGCTATGGCAGGGCAGAGAATTCTCTTGCCCCCTGGATGCAGAGTGAGTTTTCCTGTTCTCTTAGACTGTCTTTCCTCCAAAGTATTCTCTCTTGTTAATGGCTGAAAACATATATGTAGGACACATCGCAAACATTTCTGATTTCTCATTCAATTCATTTTCTCCAGCCCTCCCTCCTATCAGTATTCACCAAGAATCACAGTATAACCATAAAATAAAGTTCTAGGGGAGGTGTGAGCTCTCCTATCATCCCCCAAGGTTAATAAGCATTCCAAGCCATAAATGTAAACTAGCATTATAATCACAGAGCTAGTCCAATGGGAATCTTTTGGTTTTCCAGTGGAAGCTGAAAACCTGAATGGTTAATAGTAGTGTTCAGTTAGGAACCATTCTTGACTACAACACAGAAGTAGCTCTAACCAGGCAATTAGTAGTCACTGAATGTCTAATTTATTCATTTAACAAATATTTTGAGAAGTCACTGTGAGTAAGGTACTCTCCTAGCTACAAGGAATGCAACAATGAGAAATACAGACAGAATTCTCTGACTTGACAATATTTGACAAATCCTTACAATACTTATGGTTGACTTTATAAAATATATTTATTCAACTACGTATTTCGTTTTGCAATTTTTCCTTCACTAAATTTAAGAATTTATGAGAGCAGGGAATTATCTGACTTACTCATACCTCTATCTCCAGTGCCCATATTAATGTTTGGCATAAAGATATATTGGTTTTGAGTGAAAGAATAAATAAAATAATAAAATTCATGTGGGTAAAATTAGACTGTCATCTAATTTCTGAACATTGACTTAGGGAATGCTGGCTGCCCTACTAGATAACTCCAAATCTTAGAAAAATTTAAAACAATAAAAGTTTATTTTATACATGTTAAATATTTATTATAAATTGGCTGGAATCTCCACTCTATATGTCTTTGCTCTGTATTCAGGACTGATGATGGGGCACTATTATCTCTGCCAGTCAGAGAGCAAGGAGGAGAGTCAACTATGAAGGGCCACACACCATTGAGCAAATGCTTCATAGCACAAATATATACAACAGTATTTCTCACAGCTTATTATCCAGACCTAGTCACATGATCCCATTCAAAATAAAAGAGTAATCCTCCAATGCACCCCCAAAATAGAGAGCTATATGCACTTCATGAGCAGCACAAATTATTACCACATACATATTTTTCAATATATAGCTCTATAGATGTTATGGAGTAAAATAAAACAGGAAACTTGAGTAGAAATTTTAGGTTCAGGAGTGCAATTTTAAATAATACATCAAGGAATGTCTAACTGAGATGTTGACACTAAACAAAGAAATGAAGTAGGTAGAGCAGTAAGATGTAAGGTCATCTGTGAGGCAGAGATTTCTAGACAAAGGGCAAGGAAATGTGAAGGTCTGAAGATACAGATCTATTTGTGTGTTCCTGGAATAGCAAGAGGGAGCTAAGTGTCTCTAGAGGGGAGTTCCCTGGGGGAATGTAGAGAGAACTAAATTAATGATCTTGTTAACCAATGTTACCCCAATAATTTAATACAAATTTGGGGAAAAAGATGTACCTATGAGCCAGATCACGTCAAGCCACTTCAAAGGTTTGAACAGGAAGTAAAATGATCTTTCCTACTCATTAACATTAACGTCCTGTTGTACTTTGTTGACAATAGGCTGGCTATATGGAGGTTAGGGTAGAAACGTAAGGAACAGTTACAAGGCATTCATCCAGGCAAGAGACATAACAGTCTTCAACCACGTTGGTAGCAATGAAGCAAGTGAGACATCCGGATTCTGTTTTTATTTTGAAGTTTGAACCAACATAGTTTGCTGATAAAATGTCTGTGGGAGAGAAAGAAAGTTGGAAATGAAATAATAGGATCTTATCCTGAGAAACAAAAATTCCAGCTTGTCCTATAAGCTCTAACTTTAACTGTGGTTACTTGGCCCTCCATTGCTACCATCCCCGCTCTACTACCTGTTAACCTAAAAATAAAAAGCTGAAATGAGAGACAACAAGTGATTATTTGGGATTAAAAAGAATTACAGATTGAGAAGCATAGATTTAAACAGAAATCCAAATAGTGCCCCAACAGGATGAAGGCAAGAGATTTTTATAGGAAAATGAAGGGAATAATACATGAATAGAAGAAAGTAGTTTCTATTGTGTTTGGCTCCTTGGTGTTAACTAGCTGAGTTACTGTTTTAGCTGTATATGGCTGGTTACTGATTCTATCTTCAGAAAGAATATCCTTAACCATTAGTCCTTATAGTCAAGTTGTCTGCTTTTTCTGTTGAGTTTACAAACTGTTGTTTATGAGAAAATGGTTTGATTTGGCCCAATTCAGAGATTATTCTGTCCAGTTTATGCATTACAAAGGTTCAAGGAGCAAGACATACAAGACCGTTCCTCTAGAATGGCTGTTCTGGCTCCATTTTAAAATGACTCTGATTAGGGAACCTTTTCACATCCTCTTGTCCATGAAGTCACCATCTTTCCAGAATTATCACAACAGCCTCCAGCTGGTATAATTCTCTTCCTTCACTAAGAAGTTAATTCTCCAGATAGTAACCCAAGTAATTTTTTTTTAAACAAAACATTTCTCATGACAGACACTAAATTTCCAAGTCTTTGCTTTGAATTAAAAAGGTCCTGCATGATGTGGCATTTGGCAACCATTGACCTAGTTTATATGAAATCAATTGTCTGCTTTGCTCACTCAGCTCCAGTGAGACAGCATTTTTGTTACATGATCATAACAAATATTTTTTCCAGGCTTTCCCCTGCTATTTTCTGTGCCTGGAACACTCGTTTCCCCAAGTACTTGTAAAGATCCTTACTCACCTTAGTGAGCTCTTCAGGTTGTTTCTGAAGATTTGATCTAAAATACTTTCCCCTCACCATATAGGGGTGTCCAACCTTTTGGTGTCTCTATACCACATTGGAAGAAGAAGAGTTGCCTTGGGCCACACATTAAATACATTGCAACACATAATCACAACAAATCTCATAATGATTTCAGTAAATTTATGATTTTTCATTGGGTCTCATTCACAGCCACCCTGTCCTGCACGTGGCCTGCAGGCCACAGGTTGGACACCTGTGCAAAGGATGCTGTCAATGATGCCAGGGCTTAGTTTGAACCTACCAGGTATATAGATGGTTGTGTTTGGCTCCTTTAGTACTCAGGATCCTAGGATTTATAACCCAATAAACTGGGATGAGAATATCTATTAATAAAGAGACTAATGCATCAAGGAGTTAGAGAAAAGTGGTGAGTCTTTTCCTTGTATTCAAAGAGTAATCTGTGCCCTTCGTGTCTATGAAGCTAACTATGTGAATATGTTGACTGTCTGAGGAAGTTGTGTGTTCTGTGTTCAATGATATTATTACCTAAATCAATCTGTTGATGGGAGAGACCTGGTTCTTCTTGCTGACACATGTAAAGAATTACATTATCAGCAAATCTAGTAGTATGTAATCAGTTTATTAGTGACCTGTTCCCATGGAAGAGAACAGGACTGGGTAGAGTAGGGGGTAAAAGGCAAAGTTTCAGGCCAAAGCAGGGTGAGAAAAGCAAGAGTGGCCAAAGACCGGGGTGGCAAGCCCCTGGGCAGCCAGAGTCTGGGTGGCCAGAAGTCCTGTGGCCCGAGAGCCAAGAGCACACTGAATTTCCCGAGCGAGAGAGAGCAAGTCCTTTGTTCTCAGGACTTATACGGTTGGTGGGATAGGAGGGGAAAAGTCATATATTGATTAATGGGTAAATGTGGTGCCAGCTTCCCTGGGGAAATGTGACTATCCAATCTCAGGGATGTGTGGGGGTCTTTCAGCCCCATATCCTTATTTTGCTCCAGACTCCCCTTGGTCATCCTGTTGTAAAACAAATATGTGACAGGAGGAAGTTAACTACAATTGGGGCACTTTCCTTCTTTCTTCCTAACATAGTGTTTCTTGTGATGTTGGAACACCTGGCAATGTTATCAGACCAGGCTCAGGACTGCTGAGTTAGTGTGTGAGACTTGTCTCCTTCCTCCTCCCTGCCTTGGTTTACTATTTATTCTACTTAATTGGTAAAAGGTGTTGCCTGGAAACCAGGGTGATGAACACTAGCCAGTGACAGTATTGCAGTCTCAGAGTTCTTCCTGTGCTGTCTCCTGCTTCATAACCACTCATGCTACTTTTATTTTAGTCCTTTTTATTTTCTTTGAAATACTCACAATTGACTTCATTAAAAAAAATAATCAGATACATATTTTGTTTTGTGTTTCTTCCCCCAATAAACTTAAGAGTTTATGAGGACAAGAAGGTATCTGACTTGCTCATATTTCCCAGTGTCTGCATTAATGCCTGGCATAGAGTGGGCACTCAGGATGTACTAGTGTTTTGAGTGAAAGAATAAGTAAATGAATAAAACACAGGTGGATGAAATTAGAGTATTCTACAGTGTTCCACTTTTTGAAGTTTAATTTAAGTAGTAATCTGGTGACCTGCTGGAAACTAGAGATGTCATAATGTAGCCAGCACCATGAATGAAAAGGGAAAAGATTCAATTACTGATACTGTTAATATCTTGACAAAAGCAATTGCATTCTGCTGACATTCTGAAACAATTTGCAGAGTTCAAATATTGTTGTCTAGAAAATAGAATAAAGGTAAAGATAAATCCACAGTATAAGCCTTAAATAATGTTTATCTACTTTCGGTATGAAAATGTGTGCTTGGGCCATGCTGTTAAATTCTAAAAATGAATGTGGAAAAAAAAACATTCTTCCAGAACATAATCTAAGCAGGAAATTTAATGAACAGTTTTGGAAGAAAAATTGAAATCCCAAAGGCTCACTAATTGCAAATAGTATTTAAAAATATCATTTAAACCAAGAAATAACACTTTCCTTTCATCCAAACCTTTACATTGAATCAGAATACTGAACACTATGGCTTGGTTTATCAGAAAGTTCCCCAAGGACTCTGGCAGTTGCAGCCTTACCAGCTATGTAAGTATAGCCAGATTATTAAAAATATGGTGCCAGGGTGATTTGATTCTGTGTCCTATGCTAAAGAAAGTTTTGAAATTTTAATTGAATTTTTGAAAAATGTATCTGTCACAACATAGTTTTATCATATGCTAAGGAACACTTGTAGGCTTCAAAATGTATATTTTCATAAGTGCATTCCAAATTTTAATAAATTAACTGAATGAAATGTTGTAAAGGCAAGAGTAATGATTAGAACATTTTGGAAGCAACTATTTTTATGTTGATATTGGAAATAATTTCAGATCTCAATTAAGAATAAAGAATATAGTTGACAGAAAGAGCAAATTTGACATGATATGCTTTAAAAATTTCAGCATGGACCAGCAACTACTAAAATAAGAGCCTCATGAATAACATTTAAGTTGGCTTAGCAATTTTATTACATGGGATATGGTAAAAATTCGACTTAGAAAATGAAGCCTGCTTTACCCCTATTTTAATGACAAGATCACAAGAGGTCAAGGTAAGGGAGAACAGTAGAACAAATAATATATCTCTTGTTTGTGATTTCATATACTTTTAAAGGATACTGTCAGTGATGCCAGGACTTATTTTGAACCTACTAGGTATATAAATGGCTCCTTTAATACTCAGGATCCTATGATTTATAACCCAATAAACTATGCTGAAAATATATATTAACAGGTGTATGCATCAAGGACTTATGAGAAAAGTGGTGAGTCTTTTCCTTGTATTCAAACAGTGATCCTTCGTCCTTAGTGACTGTGGGACTAAATACGTGAATATGTTGAACATCTGAGGAAGTTGTGTGTTCCTCGCCCAATGGTATTACCGACCTAAGCTGTCCATATCTATATTTATATACCTATATCCACATATGTACTTGCTATATGTTAGCTTCTGCAGTATTTTTTACTCTCAGTTTTTGATTTCAGATATGTTGCTCAAAAACCCAATTTGACAATTGTAATCTTTGAATCCATCTTGGTCTGATTAAAATGCCCACATTATTTCCCTTATACAACACAACCTCCCAAAGCAGAGATTCAGGTACACTTAACATTTCAGAGAAAACCTTTCTATAGAAACTATTTTCTTCCTGCTTGCTACCTGTGATTCCACCCGTACCCTCCCTTGCAAAAATAAAGCCACATCCCACAAAATAATATATACATGAATTGTATAATCTCAATATTTTGTATAATGTTTTCATTAAATGTTTTATTAAATGCTAAAAACTATTATGGATGCTACAACTCATGAGATTTTTAGGTATTCTGTAGATATACAATATTAAATTACTAGTATTGGTTTGATTTATATTTATAAATCCTAAGGAATTTTATATCCATGTTTTATGTATGCTTTTTATATTTATGGCCATGTTATCATTAAACAATTCTGTAGAAAATGTTAGTTCTAATATTTATTTTCAGTTGAACTTACGATTGATTGCATTTTGTTCAATAACTGTAGACAATATCTAAATATATTTGTGTTTCTTGGTTCTCCCTTGACATTGGAATTAGCCTTGATCACTTGGCATGTGTCTCCTTTCAAAACGAGGGCAGTATTTCAATTGCTATTCATTTGTGCCAAATTCTGGCTAAACTGTTTCATTCACATGGACCTACAGAAATGGTAGCTGTGGGCTTTGTTTGTTCTTGTTCCTGTAAATCACAGGACAAGACAGGTTTTAGGGCACTGTTTGAATCAGTCCCTCGGGTGCCCCTTAACAAATAGGTGTCACTCACCAGTGCTGGTGATGATGACTTTTTGATTTCAATTGCACTTTTAGAGGGCTAGAAAAGTAACCTATGGCCTTTCTTGCAGTGGGTCCCAGGAAGATGGGAAATAGTAATTATAGTGTAATAAAGCACACGAGGACTCTATTTAAATGGCAGAATTTGCATTTAAATGGAAATTTCAAAATGAAAACATGTAAAAGCTTGATAGGTATAATATTTAGTATATGGCTCATGCCAGCTGCTAGAAGCACACTTAGTCGCATGGCATGGGGGGCTATGCAGAGGTGGGCTTTTGTGTGTGCTCAGAGGGCAGGGGCGGAGGATGCATGAGACTGAAAAGGAAAAAGAAAATTAGCTGTAGTTATGACACATTTAATCAAACTGAATTAATAAGCATATTTTGGTTTTTACAAGAGAAGGGAATGGATTCTCTGGGGGCACTCCGATGTTATGACCTATAGCTAATAAAAATGAGTGATTAACACTCAGGAAATGTAATGGCATTTAACTCACTAAACTTCTCACAGTAATTCTGCATTAATTCATTCATTGAAAGTATTTATTTATATGCTGGATAGGAATTAAAATATACATAACTTTAAATACATTTGACAATCAAAAGATATTTTGAAGTTGATGTAAAAAACTATCATGAAAGTATTTTTTCTTTTTTTTTAAATAAAGGAGATGCTTATGAACATACTTTTGCCAATTGTAAGATGGCAGATGCACTCACTGTAGTGTAATTCAGGAAATAATGTGAAGGAGAAATGATGTTTAAAGATTATGTGTTAATTTAACTGCAATATATTTTGCTTAGGTAATGATTTTATTGAATAACTCAACCAATATACCCTATCTAAAGGGAATTATAAAGGGCAATATTTTAAAGATTCCCTATTTATAAAATGCTCTGTCAGAATTATAGCTATTGATTATTTAATGAATAGCTACAAGTCAATTAATTTTCTAATCATAAGACAAGATAAAAATGTACACTATTGTGTTTCCAATCTTGTCATATGAAAATATTATCCTTTGGCAGCTGAATGAATAAAATATACTTGGCATATTATTTCTTAGATTTTATATATTTAAACACAGACATCAACTATTTTTTTAAAGTTTGAGACCATTTATGTGGAGATAATAGCTAAACTGTGGAATATTTTCACTAAAAGCAATTCAGTATAGTAATTAATATATGTGAATGTTTCTTATCCTCTCATGTCCTGCTCTTTGTATTTAATAATGAAAACATAAGTACCAGTGTCACCATGGACAGAGACAGGCTGGCAGTGTTTCCTATTCTTACCAGGAAGAAGTTAAACCCTTAAAATTTACAAAGCACCAAGTATCTTACTCAGAAGTGTCTCTCATGAGTAGAAGAAAATTGGACATGTAATAAAGCCTGCTTTTGTCCCATCTCACAAAGAAAAGAAATTTAAAACTTACCGAACGGTTGCACTGTTTCAAAGTCACTTAAAGGTATCCCAGAACAAAACTGAAGAATGTTTGTGTGAACAAAAAACTATCTTGAAATCAATAAGGTAAATTTCATGTTTCTCATGTAATAAATAATGACCAGAAAAATACAACATATTGTGAGGATAAAGCAATTAAAACTAACAAAAAGAATATTTAAAACAATGAACAGTAAAATGACAACAAACTCACAACTATCAACAGCTGAACCTAAAAAACAAAAACTAAGCAAACCACTAGAACAGAAACAGAATCACAGAAATGGAGATGGAGATCACATGGAGGGTCATCAGTGGGGAGGGGTGGGGGAGAACGGAGGAAAATGTACAGGGAATAAGAAGCATAATTGGCAGGCACAAATAGATAGAAAGAGGTTAAGACTAGTATAGAAAAATGGAGAAGCCAAGGAACTTATATGTACAACTCATGGACATGAACTAAGTGGGAGGTAGTAATCCTGGATGGAGGAGGGGGACAAGGCAGAGGAGGATAAAGGGGAGAAGAAAATAGAATAACTATAATAGCATAATCAATAGAATATACTTAAAAAAACTAACAAATGACAAATATGATAGAATTAGTGTAAAGAAGATTAAAAGCAAATGCTGTTTTCCACATGTTCACAAAGTAAAGGGAAAATTAAGCACATAAATCTAGAAACATAGAAAATATTGAAAGACCCAAATCAAACTTATAAAGATAAAATTCAAAGTAACTAATACACGAACTATAGTAAAGTCTATTAGAAGAGGAGTAGTTATTAAAGCAGAAAAAAATAGTGATGTGAACACAAGAAATTAAACAATTATCCAAAATGAAAGAGAGAAAAGAGTGATTAGGAAACAAACAATGATAAGAATTACAGAACATAGGTGAGATGTGAGACTTGTATTAGCAGCCTAGTATATTTGCATTTGGATTTCCTCCAAGAGGGTTGAGGACAGAACAAATGTTTCAAGTAATAATGATCAAAATTTTCCAAAATTGAAGGTAGTGACAAAACACTCAAAGAATACTGACAACAATCACTAATCATGAGAAACAGAAAGAAAATACAAAATATTTATCAAGTTGTTGAAAATCTGTGAGAAAGAGAAAAATCCCAAAAGCAACTAGATGGGGAAAATACTCATGTACAAATATAAGAATAATATCTGACTTCTTGAAAATAATGCAAGCCAGAAGACTAAGAGGGACATCTTTTTAGTACAGAAAGGAGTTTTTAAAAAATATTGTTCATGGTGGCTGTACCAGCTTACATTCCCACCAGCAGTGAACGAGGGCTTCTTTCCCTCTACAGCTTCTCCAACACTTGTTGACAGGTGGCTTGTTGATAGTAGCCTTCTGATAGCTGTGAAGTGGTATCTTGTTACAGTTTTGATTTGTGTTTCCCTACCTAGTGAAGTTGAGAAACAAACCTGTGGACTGTTTTTATGTCTTCTTGGGAGAAGTCTCTGTTCAGATCATCTGCCCATTTATTAATTGGATTGGATACTTTTGTTGTTGTTGAGTGGCATGAGTTCTTTTTATATTTTGGATATTGACCCCTTATTAAAGGTGTTTGCAAGTATCTTCTACCATTCACTTGCTTGCTGATTTGTTTTGTTGATAGTTTCTTTTGCTGTGCAGAAGCTTTTTAGCATGGAAAACAGTATGGAGGTTCCTCAAAAAATTAAGAATAGAGTTACCATGTGAGCAAGCAACCCCGCTTCTGGGTACCTACCCCTCAAATTTGAAAACTTTTATTTGTTAAGACACATGTGCTCCAATCTTCACTGCAGCATTATTCACAGTGGCCAAGACATGGTAACAACTGAAGTGTCCTGTGAAAGTTGATTGGGTAAAGAAGATGTGGTACATGCATACAATGGAATATTATTCAGCCATAAGAAAAAACAAAATACTGTAATTTGCAACAACGTAGGTGAATGTTGAGAATATCATGCTAAGTGAAATAAGTCAAACCACATGATTTAACTCACATATGGTATATAAAACTGAAAGCAAACAAACAAAAATTCATAGATGCAGACAACAATATGGTGGTTACCATAGGAAGGGGGATGGGGAGTCATAAAGAGCAAAGGGGGTCAAATATGTGATTATGTAAGGAGATTTGACTTTGGGTGGTAAACACACACTATAGTATACAGATCACGTATTATGGAATTGTACACTTGAAACCCATATAATTTTATTAACCAATTGAACCCCAATAAATTTAATAAAATAATAGTCAATCTATATTATATGCCAGGGAAAATATCTGTTTAAAATGAAAGGGAAATACAGATGATTTGAGAAATTAAACAAGAGATAGAATTGGAAGGATCTATCACCAGCAGACATTCACTGTGAGAGATCATAAAGAAATTCATTTAAGTAGAAGGAGAATAATATTTAATGGAAACCTGGATCTATCCAAAATATTGTGCAGAACCAGAATAGTAATTATATGGATACACATAAAAAAACATTTAAAAATCAAATCTTTTTAAATGTTAATTTATTGTTTAAAGTAAAAATTATAATGCATTATGGTACTTCTGTAAACACACAGGGAATAAATAGTTGAGGCTTTGAGAGACACATTTGGTCTTTATTGCATGTTCTTCATTGTTGTTTTATTTTATTTTGCTTACAAACTTTTAAAGAGGAAAAACCAAAACCAAACTTTGAGGCTACATAAAAACAGACTATGGGTCAGATTTGACAGAAACAAGAAAAAAATATACAAATAACAGATGGGACAAACAAAAAACAAATAGCAAGATGATTTATTTAAAATAAACCATAACAATTTAAATGGTCTAAACAGGTATTGTCAGACTGAATAAAAGTACAAAACAACACTATATGTTTTCTATAAGACACTCACTGTTTATACAGACACAGAAGATTAAAGTAATGGAAAAAGATATGCCATGCTAACACAAACTGCACACAAACAGGAATGGTTCATTGATACTAGAGGAGATCGTATTATAAGGGATAAGAAGGATTATTTTATAACAATAATGGAGTTAATCTATCAAAAATACCTAGCAATCTTAAACATGTCTGCATCTAATATTACCACATCAATATATATGTACAGAATATTGATAAATCTAAAAGAAAAATAGATATAACCATAATTATTGTTAGAACAAGTAGATGATTTTAGTGGAATGTCCAGAATACTGTGTGGCTTAGAACTATTTTGTGATTGATATGCGAGAAGTGCAACTATATTAGTTGAGATGCCATAATAAAGTACCGCATGGGTGCCTTAATTAACAGAAGTGTATTGTCTAGTGGTTCTGAATGCTAGGAGTCCAAAGTCAAGGTGCAACAGTGTCATGCATGCTCCATCTGAATTATCAAAGGGAGAATCCTTCCACATTTCCTCCTAGTTTCCGGTGGTGGCCATCAGTCATTGGGATTCCTTGGCTTACAGCACATTACTCCAATCTCTGCCATCACATGGCATTTTCCCTGTGTGTCTGTCTCTTCTCTCTTAAGAACACTAGTTGTAATGGGATGAGCTCATCCTACTCAAGTATGACCACATCTTCATTATATCTGAAATAGCCTTATTTCTAAAGAACTTTCTATTTGGAGGTATGGAAGGTTAGGTCTTCAGGATATTTTTGAGGAGATGGGGATACAACTAAACCCACAACAGCAACAATAAAATTTTCTTTAATGTAGGGTATGTCTTTAGGGTACATTGAATTTCAGTTGCATAAATAGTTGTTGAATATGACAGAAAAAGAGAAAAGCCAAAACTGACTCCAAACCTAAGTCACTAGGAAAAATATAGAACCATTAAAAAAGAAGGGATAAGGTAGATAATGTATTTCATTTGGGATGGATTGAATTTGAGTCAATAATGGGGCACCATTTGCCATTTTTGTTAACTGGTGTTCCTTCTACAAGAAGAGAAAGAAGGGGGAAAGAAGTTATATTTAAACAAAAACCTTAAAGGTCAAGCACTGGTCCTTTCTGTGCTCTATTTCTATATACTGGATCACAGAATGAATCAGCAATGCTCTAGTCCATTGCACAGATGTGACAAATGAAGTTATAGAATGCTGCACAATATACAGGGAAATGATTCGCTAAAATATAAAGAACTATGTCCATAATCTTGGAGAGTGCTACATACACTTAGAGATCTGCAGGAGGAAATAAAGGCTGATACAATGAGAGAGGAGAAATCATAGTCACAGGAAGAAAGACAGACTTGAACTATGACATAGATATAAACATTGGGAATACAGGTTACCAAGGTGAGCTATTGCCTAGCAATCCCTTACAGAGAGTGAAAGATGAGAACAAAACACAAACAATAATATATCTCAAACATTTTCATTCAATTTTTGGGAAAGAATAGATGAATTTAAAGAGAGTTTCAATAAATTAAGATTGAAAATAAGATTATTAGGAAGAAAAAAGGCAAATTAGATATTGATCTTAATATGAATCATTTGTATTCCAAATAAAGAGACAATGATCACAAGAAGTGCAGCAAATGGGAGGCTTTGTTTGGTTTTCAACAAGAGAACCATTCTAACAAAATCTAACAGATGAGAGGATTCAGTCTATTCATTTAAAGAAGCTGAAAATACATGAGAGAGAAGAGATCATATACTAGATTGAAGGATATTTGCAAAAATCGTATTTTCTTAGCCCTTTATATAAGTTTTTCCTTCTGCCATGAACCCATTCCACTCCCTGCATTACAATTAAATCAGACATTTATTGAGTGTATGATATGAAAATATGCTATAATCAGGTATGTGTTGGGGTTCTTTTGCCTGTGTAGTAATATTTTTAATATATTTTATTGATTATGCTATTACAGTTGTCCCAATTTTCCCCCTTTGTCCCCCTCCACCTAGTACAATTGACTCCCTCTGGAAGTGTCCCCTTGATTCATGTCCATGGGTCATGCATATAAGTTCTTTGGCTTCTCCATTTCCTATGCTGTTCTTAACATCCCCTTGCCTATTCTGTACTTACCAATTTGTACTTTTTTATCCCAGTGTAACAGGGTTCAGCCAAGAGGGGGGGCCCCAAGTAGGGATTTGGAATGGGGTCCAGAACTCAGAGGTGTTCAGGAAATATTAGTATGTCCTCACCGCCCCCGCCACACACAGGTGTGGGTTGGGGGATGGGACAAATGGAGCAGGGCTGTTTTGCATAGCAACAGATTTGCAGCTAACCTCTGGTGTGATCATTTAACATATCTATAACCTTTAACCAGTTACATAGATATGTTAAATAGCTGTGGTCACATTTTGAGCCAGAGGAATGGAAGTAACTTCCCCACCAAGACATAAATGGGGGCAGGTCCCCTGAGTTACAGCACCTGCATGGTAGCTTGGAGAAGATTGGCTCCATGACATGGGGTCATGCCTGCCCAGACTCAGGATGGCAGCCCAGTAAAGCTGAAAGGATATGAGAGTGCTGGCAAGTGTGGCCAATTGTGGGAGGAGTCAGAAATGGGACTGCAGAGGAAGATTGGTGCAGGGATTTAAGACCTAGACTCGGCAGCCATTGGAGAGAGGACCACATGGCTGGGGCAGTGCAGGGAGAACCACTCAGCTTTGCCAGAGTGGGGACCCCCACAACTTTAGTAGGGGGAACCACTACCCGGCTTTAGCAGAGCTCTCAGCGACACAGCTGATAGTGCCAGGAACCAAGGGAGGCCTACCAGCTGAGACGAATTACTGGGATAGAACTAGGGGCTGCCTGAGCCACGGACTTCTATTTCTTTTCCTCAGGTATGGTGCTCCAGACTGGGCAAAGGGGGGAAGGAAGAACTGTGTGTGTTTGTGGGTGTTTTAAGGGACTTTGGGATTTTGATAAAGATATTAGGTCTCTACTTTAAGTTTGTATAGCATTAAATAAACATTTCCTTTCCTTTTCATGAATCTCTGGCATTGAGAGATGTCTTTCCTATAAGGAAGCAGGCATAACAAACCTGGGGGGTTCCTTTCAGTAATAATATATCGCCCTTGTCCACCCTTGGCCCTTGTTGTTTGGTAACACCAGCACTTTTTCCCCCATTCTCCCCTTTCCTCCTCCCAACTGCTAACCATCCAAATGATCTCCATATCTATGATTCTGTTTCTGTTCTGCCTGTTTGCTTAGTTTGCTTTTTTTTTAGATTCATTTGTTGATAGTTATGAATTTATGCCATTTTCATGTTGATAGTTTTGATTTTCTTTTTCTTAAATTAGTCCCTTTAACATTTCATATAAAAATGGCTTGGTGATGATGAACTGCTTTAGCTTTACCTTGTCTGGGAAGCATTTTATCTGTCCTTGCATTCTAAATGATAGTTTTGCTGGGTAGAGCAATCTAGGTTGTAGGTCCTTGTTTTCCATCACTTGGAATACTTCTTTCTAGTCCCTTCTAAACTGCAAAGTATCTTTTGAGAAATCAGCTGACAGTTTTATGGGTACTCCTTTGTAGGTAACTATCTGCTTTTCTCTTACTGCTTTGAAGATTCTCTCTTTGTCGTGAAACTTTGATGTTTTAATTACTATGTGTGTTGGTGTGGTCCACTGCATCCCTCATGTTTGGCATTCTCTGTGCTTCGTGGACTTGCATGTCTATTTCCTTCACCAAATTAGGGAAGTTTTCTTTTGTTATTTTTTCAAATAAGTTTTCAATTTCCTCTTCTATCTCTTATCCTTCTGGCACCCCATAATTCAGATGTTGGTACATTTGAAGTTGTCCTAGAGGCTCCTTACCCTACCCTTGTTTTTTTTCCTTCTTGTTGTTCTGATTGAATAATTTTTTCTTCTTTGTGTTCCAAATAATTGATTTGATTCTCAGTTTTATCCACTTCACTGTTGATTCCCTGTAATTTTTTTCTTTATTTCACTTAGTGTAACCTTTGTTCTATCTGGGTCTTTTTATGCTGTTGAGGTACCCAATGAGTTCCTTGAACACCCTCATAACCAATGTTTTGAACTCTGCATCTGATAGGGTGGTTATCTCCATTTTATTTAGTCCTTTTCCTGGAGCTTTTTTCTGTTCTTTCATTTGGGCCATATTTCTTTGTCTCCTCATTTTGGCAGCCTCCCTATGTTTCTTTCTATATACTAGGTAGAGCTGCTATGACTTCCTACTTTTGTAGCATTGTCTATTGTAGAAAAGTGCACCAGTAAATTGGATGGAGTGGATCCTTAGGTAATCACCATGTGAACCAGACAGATGGAATCTCAGATACAGTGTTGCCTCTGTGTGGCTACATGAGAGGGATCAGAAAAAAGACAATGGCTGCTGTCTTGTTTCTAGAGTTTTTGTGGGAGGAAGCTGTCCCACAGAACTTACCAATTCTAGACACTTCTGTTTTCCCCTGTATGCCACTGGTGCCCTTCCAGATGCTTCCCTCATGCTGGAGCCCAGATGGAGTGAGTCTATGTAAGTCCTAAGTGCATTGCAGACCTTTTAAGAGGAGATGCCTGAGAATCCCTCAGTTTCTTCTGCGACCCCGAACCCCACTGCTTTTTATAGCCAGAAGTTATGGGCAGTTATCCTCCTGGCACTGGAACCCTGGGCTTGTTGGTCTGGTGTGGGGTTGGGATCCCTAACTGGTGAGATATCCCTCCTGATTTTTATCCAACATGCACGGGTGTGGGACTGCCCATTCTGTGTCTCTGCATCTCCACATCTCCACACCTCCTACCCATCTGGATGAATGTGACTTCTTTAATTCCTTGGCTGTCAGACTTCCATACAACTCAACTTTCTGACTATTCTGGGTGATAGTTGTTTTATAGTTTGCTTGTACTTTTTGCTGTGGTTGTGTGAGGAGGTGAGCCATATTTACCTATGCCTCCATCTTGACCATTGTGATGTAATATATATTATCAAATTCAAAAGGGTTAATATAATTTTGAGAAATATTATTACTCTAAATTGTTCTAAAAATCATATCCTTTGGGTTCTAGTATATTTACTTTTTATTCTTTTGTAATTGATAATTATTAATGTATTTAAAATGTTACATTAATTTTTATGAAAATTTATTTTGGTAATTCATCATTAAATATGATTCCAAGTACCATTTAGTGAATAACTATTATTTTCTAGGCAAATGTCAACTCATCAAATCATAACAATAACTATATTAAACAGGCTTTTCTCATATTTCAGAAAACCAATGCATAGACAAGTTGTTGTATTCCCAAGGTGATGTTATTAAAAAGTGAAGTTGGAATGCTTCCAAAAAGAAGTGGAAGTTAACTTCAACTTTTTGAAGCTGGATTTAAGCAATATGGTTTATATTCCTCATTCATACTTCCTATAGTGCACTGGCTATAATTAAGGCTCAATTTACACATCTGTGATTTCCAAGAAAGAGTTTTGGAGTAGTGTTTCCCTTCTTTTTACTGTCCTCTGTGAACTTTAACATAGAGAACTTAAAAATAACATAACTTAAGGGGATGGAATGTGGAAGTGTGTGTGAGAGAGAGTATGCTTTTGCTCTATTTTGCCCCTCCAGTGAATCTCAAGTTTAGGCATTAATTCCAGAAATCAAAATTGTACTGCACTTTAGTATTCTCAGGTAACTGAACTATGAACTATCTGAAATAGTCAAGATATTACAAGAGATACTTATAAAGGACATGCCAGCAAAGTCTTGACATATATAATGTTAGGGACCTGAGTACAACAATGTCTCAGAGGTAACTGAAAGGTTAATGGAATTGGGATTTGTGTAGACATGACTGATTTTCTCCTGCAGGAATAAAAGGAGGGGGGAAAGAAGCTGATTTGAACAAAAACCTTTAAGGTCATTCACATCTGCATCTTCCTTTCTTAAGGGCAGTAAAGCACCAGTTTCTTCTATAGTAAATCACTGTAATCTCTTAGAGGAATCCAAAGCTTGTCAGAGAAAACATTGCATGTCCAAGAATAAGCCAAGAGACTAGATAAAATAGTGTGAGGAGAGCAAAACCAACACTGTGAATCAAGCAAGTTTGAGTAGCATTTCTGTTAAGTCTGTGCCTTCTTGGTGGAACACCTTCATATTGGAGGGTATAAATTCTGGCTCTTGACTACCATATAAGGATGTATTTTGGAGTATACTCCTGCCACTGGAAACAATTTAGGTAGGCCAGAAAGTTGGGTGGGGCAGAGCCTCGTGGAATTACCAGTGTGGGGCCAACAGAGTGAGCCAAATTGATGGAGTCTCAGATAGGGTGCCTGCCTGCAGGCTCTGTGGGAGGAGAGCTGACAGAAAGAACAATGGCCTCTACCAGCACCTCTCTCTGGCAGAAACCCGTCCCCCAGTTCTCACACTGATGCCAGACAATTCAATTCTCTATTTTTCTCTGGTACATTGAAGCTTCTGCTGCAGTGCTGGAGCTCAGAGGTAGTAAGTCTGAGTAAATGTGTATGCAGGTACTTCAAGAGGAACTTCTGGGGACTCCAGGAGCCCTATGTCTCCCTCAGCCTCAACCCCTGCTGGTTGTTACAGCCAGAAGTTATGGGAACTTCTCTTCCTGGCACTGGAGTCCTGGGGTGGGGGAGTCTGGTGTGGGGCTGGGACCCCTCACTCCATGGAAGGATCTCAGCACCTGAAATAATCCTCCCACATTTTTCTGCCACACGTGTGTATGTGGTGGGGACTAGCCTGATCCATGTCTCTGCCCCTCCTACCAGTCTTGACGTTGTTGCTTCTTTAATTCCTTAGTTGAAGGATTTCCATTCAGCCTTTTTTTCAGACAGTTCTGAAGGATGCTTGTTCTGTAGTCTTGTTGTAATTTTGATGTGGTTGTGGGAGGAGGTGAGTACTGTGTTTACCTGTGCTGCCACCTTGACTAAAGTCCTCTTGGTATTCCTTTTAGTATTCATATAAGATTAATTTATATTCTCTTAGTTTTGTATGTTTTCCAGGTAGCTCTTCTCCCAGCTTTCCAACAGAGTTATAAAATTTCTCTCAAAATAGCCAGTAGCATTAATCTGACTGGTTTTTGTTTTGTCATTGTTGTTGTGGTTTGTTTCCTGGCTACATGCATCCTAAAGTTATCCATTCTCCTATTTTAAGCAATCAGTGCCTCTATAGGTCTGTCCAGCAAAGGCCTTTCTGAGGTTTTTTGTTTTCTGTTATTCAGGAAAATCCCTTTGCCCTTTTCTGCTGGATCCACTATTTCCTGCATGTGTTATCTTCCTGTTCTCAGGTGTGCATCATCTTCAAGGAGCATATCTCGAGGAGCTTCAGGAGAAAAGGTGCATAGGAGGAAGTTTCCATACACTCTATGTCTGGAATATCTTTACTTTTCTTTAGACTTCACAGACAGTTTAGCTAGTATATGTTTATAAATTTTATCAGAATTTTAAAGGTATCACTTCTAGTGCCTTTAAAGTTAATAGGATTTTGAATTTTATTCTTTCATATTGTGATTTTTCCATTATTCATTTCTTTCTATGGAAGTTCTCAGGAGCTGCTCTACCCTGGTGTTCTGCTATTTCTGGGTTATGGACTTTGGTATATACTTTTAAAAATTCATTTTACTGGATTTTCAATGAGTCCATTCTATTATGTGAAATAGTCTTCTGTTATATTTTTTAAAATAATCTGTTCCCCTCCTATAATTAGATTTTGGATCCTCAGGTCTGAGCATTGATTTTTCTCACATTTGTTTTCTCACATATGTTTTCTGACATTTTTGTCTCTCTTCTCTTTGCCTTATTCTTGTCTCACACTCTCTTTTGGAGAAGATTTTTAGAATTATTCATGTTAAAAATAGTGTCATGCTGGTAAATATTTAACAACAGGCGCTATGGCAAAATGTATGCATGTAAGCATGCATAGATGTTAGATATAACTTTGATATACAGGATGTGTAATTTGCAACTTATAAATAATAAAATATAAAATACCCTCAATTTTGAATTCCAAATAGTAATCAAGTTTCACAGAATACTTTCAATTGATTTTTGTAGAATTCTTTTATCTGTATCAAACCTGTGATTGCAATTCATGAAACCTTGTTCTGTTATGAATGCTGTTTGATATATTCATTTATTTTTGATAAATAAAATAAAAGTGAAACAGTGAAGTCATATGTTGGGAACCTCTCTCATTCATTTTTGAATGGGTCACTCTTTACAAGTATTAGATAAATGTTTCCTCAATTTTTATGCTATCCATAATGTAAAAACATGATAAAATTTAAGTGTAATATACATTTTAACATTTTATCTATCTTTTAAAAAATCAAGACATTCTACAAAATAATAAATTATGCCAAGATTTATTTGTCTGCCAATTTCTACAATATACACATTTTCACTCTGGCCAGTTTCAAGATACAGTCAAATCTCAGATCTTGAATGTCTCCTGTATCTAACAATTAGGTTCTCAACAAAGTTGTTCTTGGAAAAAATGTCTTGGTTGTTGGACAAAACTTCAGTTCTTAACCTGACAACCCTTTCATGCTGATACAGTCAAATTTCAATTCTGAAATGTCTCCCATCTCAAACAATTTGCTTCTTGAACAGCCTTACAGAATGCAACAAGTTCAAGAACCAAGATTCCACTATACCAACCTGAAATCAATGAATGGATATGTGGTAAAGTGTGCATTAAAATTCATTCCTTAAAATGTCCAATAATGACACTTCATGTCAATATTTTGACTTAGGTAAAGTGGTGCATGGATCCTCCCACATCAAAATTACAGCTGGACTACAAAACAATCATCATTAAGAACCACCTGAAGTCTAGCTGAATGGAAATCCTACAAACAGGGACTTGAAGATAAACCACATCGAGACTGGTAGGAAAGGTGGAGATGTAGAATGAGCTAGTCCCATCCCACACATATGGTGGGGGAAAATTGGGAGGGATATCTCAGCTGCAGAGGGCCTTGTGAGGAGTGAGTGGTCCCAGCCACACACCAGACCCTTCAGCCCAGGGTTCCAGTGCCAGTAATAGAAGTCCCCATAACTTCTGGCTGTAAAAATCAGGGGGAATTGTGGCTGAGTGAGACAGAGGGCTTCTAGAGTTCCAGGCATTCCTCTTAAGGAGCCCTCACACAGACTTACTCAGATTAACTCCTTCTGAGCTCCAGTGCTGAGGCAGCAGTTTGAGAGAAAAGAGGTACATATGGGAGTAAAGGAATTGTTTAACATCAGGGTGAAAGTTGGGGAAGCAGTTCAGCTTTCTGCCAGATAAAAGTGCTGGAAGAGTCCATTGTTCCTTTTCTGAGATCCCTCTTCCTGAGCCAATAGATGGGTACCATATCTGAGTCTCCATCAAATTGGCTCACACTGTGTGCCCAGCCCTGGTGATTTTATGACACTTAATTCCACCCAACTTGCTAGTCCACCCAAGCTGTTTCCATTGGCTTATGCATACAATGGCCTGTCAAGTATCATCCTTACACTTTCCTAAAAATCACTCAAACAATCACATCTAGCCTGAGCATGCCCCATAACTCTCACTAAGTGGCCCTAGTATCAGTACTAGTAGCAGCTGGCTTTGGTTTGCAGCTTGGCCTATCCTGGGTATATTCAATCCCAGAACAAGTAGGAGCCACCTGCAGATTGCTTTGTAGCTCATGCTGCATATCCCTCAGGGAGAACACAGATGGCAACTGACCTTTGCTTGTAGCTTTTGGGAGTCCCCAGAGCCAGCATACCCAGTGGACAGCTTCAGACCACATCAAAAGCACCACCTGACCACCTCCACAAGCAACACACTCATGGAGTGGACTCATCAGACACCAGAGCCCCAATAAAATAAGTGCTGATCTGTGAGGTGGGCCCTTGCACAGCTGATACTCCATGGTAATTAGAGGTTTGTGGTCAGTGATCACGACTACTCTTTGTAGACAATTGCCATGAAGGTAAATACCTCCTGTTGGTGTACCAACAGTAATCAGGCTCAAGGACAACAGGAGGGTGTACACAACCCACATGGAGTGGCTGTACCTGGATTTCCCAGCTTGAGTGTTAAAGGAAGCTGTGCAACTAGACCCTACAAAACACCTACTACATAAGGCCATTCTACCAAGCTGGGAAGATGTAGCAGCTCCACTTAATACACAGACACAAACACAGGGAGGCTGCCGAAATGAGGAGAAAAGGAAATGTCCCAAATGAAAGAACAAAACAAAACTCCAGAAAAAGAACTAAATAAAATGTAGACAAGCAGTCTGCTAGATGTAGAGTTCAAAACACTGGTTCAAGGGATGCTCAATGAATGTAGGGAGGACTTCAACAGCATAAAAAAGGGGGCATGAGAACCATAAAAAAGGACCGGTCAGAAATAAAGGATACACCAACGGAAATGAAGAATAATTTATAGGGAGGGAATCAGTAGTAGAGTAAATGAAGCTGAGGATTAAATGAGAGATTCTTAATATAAGGAAACTCGAAAAACACCTAATCAGAGGAGCAAATCAGAACAAATCTGATGATTCTCGTTTCCAGCTCTGTACTGCTTTTCTGAACTCTGAACTTACTTGATGTCTCTATTTTGAGACATCAATTTGAATCACACCTTTCAAGTTGGAATGCCCTCCACACTCTTTCAGGATTATCTAATTTCCTTGATATCTAGCTTCTGCATACCACATGAATTCTATTGTTATTTATACATCAATAAACATTTCATCATCTTTAGCATTATTCTCTAAAATGATTACATTTCCAATGCCTGGTGCAAATTTAAGTTGAAAGAGCAATGCCTCGGAGTAGATCATGGTACATAGAATCTGGTTCACTGCAAATAAATAAAGTTTTATTGAGAAGAAAAAAAACCCTCCATCTGTTTTCTTATACTCTATGGCTGCTTCTGTGCTACAATGACAGAGTTGAGTAGTTGGAACAGGAATTGTATCACCTAGGACACCTAAAATACTATTTGACCCTTTGCAGAAAATGTTTCTTGATCCCCAGTTTTGACATTGGCCCAGACACCTCATTTGTGTGAGCCTCACGGTGCTGAACTTTGTAAACTCTAAAATCCATGCCATCTCAAGTTTCTCTGTCTTATGTTTATTAGTTTAACTGTGTCTGACTTTATAGATCCAGACTACATTAGCATTTATGTCAATAGTATACATTTATTTTTTGGCTTTTTCCTTTTCCCTTTTGAAAACATTAAATAAATATGGTCCTCAGCAGAGCAAATATTAACTGGAACAAGAATGGAGAATCAATTTTTTCTGTCTCTAATTTACTTTTCCTGCTTTACCAAAAGGTAAGGAGGGACTCTCAAGTGATGATAAGTCAAATCATGATATACTAGCAGACCTACAATTTTTGTTTTTTTTTCCTTATCTCAAAACATCTTTGGCAAAATATATAGCAAATCAAAATGGTACTCATTTTTAATACCATTTGTTTTATTTCAATCAGTAAGGAAATTATCTTCATTTATTATATGTAATATATTTTAGTTATTTAAGTATAGAAATTATTTTTGGAAAACTTGTACCTAAGAGGGAAAATTTTATATAAACTCAGTGATAAATTAATGAAATTGACCAGGGAAAAAATGGAGGAACACATATGATTTATACAAAAAATATTTCTAAGTAAAGCAATCTTGAAATACATGACAATGGCCCTGGCTGGTGTGGCTCCATGGATTGAGTGCCAGCCTGTGAACCGGAAGGTCTCTGGTTCTATTCCCAGTCAGGGCACATGCCTGGGTTGTAGGCCAGGTCCCTAGTAGGGGGCACCTGAGAGGCAACTATGCCTTGGTGTTTCTTTCCCTCTCTCCCTCCCTCTCTTCCGCTCTCTAAAAATAAATAAGCAAAACATTTTTAAAAATACCTGACAATGAAAATAAAGAATACAAAACTATTGATTTTCAACTACTTCCTTCCTTTGCATAATTAGTATTTACATTTTTTATTAATTCCTTCCTCCTACTTCAATTTAGACAAAAGTATGTGCAAGTGTGCACAGATAGAGAGGTGTGTACACAGCAAACAGTTTTGCATGTATGTGCTGCATTTTTTCAGAGACAGATTTCCTTGTTGGCCCTTATCTAACAACAGCTTTTAATGCCCAATATTTGTTCTTACTTACCTTAAAGAGTTGCCAAAATTGTTGCAAGCTAGCTTTTACTAGAGACGTGCTTTTAAATGTAATGTGACCATGCTTTATTTTCTCTATTTTGGTCAGAAAATATTTTTAAATTTGATATACAGAATTCATCCACAGGAATTATTCTGCCTGTTACTTAATGAAGTGGGTGTGTGGTTGAAAATTAAACGTTAGCACTGTGGTTCATTTTGACCTCCCCTGAGGAGAGCTGGCAGTAACTGTCTCTGTTTCAGGCTGATCTATTCAAAACCTAGATGTTGTCAAACACGACTCCTTATGACTACTGAAGAAAAAATATCCTTTAAGTATCTATTATGTTCACTAAAACATATCTACATAACTTTTGGATAATATATTTCCAAAATACTAAGTGTCTGGTTCTTAATTTTACTTTCATTTGTTAAAATGCTTTCTTTATTCTTTATTTTGCCATATGAACTATTTAAATTTCTTTCTTCTTATGTACAGAAAGAAAAGATAATAAAAACCAAAACCTTTTTTTTTTTTCATTTTGTTCCAGTTTATTAGGTTTCTCTCAAAATGTAATTCCTGGAAGTGTTTGTGCAACATAAAAGCCTATTGGTGCGGGTTCCAAAAGGAAATCTCTTTGGTTTTTAAAACCAGAGCAAGGAGTCCTGAGTGTATCTTTTACTCATCAGTACACGGTAACTGATTTGTTTCTAAAGTATCTAATAAAAATGTATTTTCCCAATCAGAATTAGTTCTACTCATAATTAGTTGAGTTGCCTTGGTGCTCATTGCATTATAATTTTTGAATACTAATAATATTGAACTTGGATAAAATTTCTTCCCAAGTGTTCATGCTTTAATTTGTTCACTTTTGTGAAATGCATCTCTCCATCTCATGCCGTCTTGCTTATGAAATTTATTATTACGTATTACAAGGCCCTTTCTTTCCTTCAGTATTTAGAATCCTTTCCATTTCTGTCTCATTGTTTTCTTTGCTCTGGATCAACTTTTACCCGTCTTATTCTTCTGATCACTTAATGAATTTGAGGACTTATATGGCAAATCTTTTCCCTAGAACTTTACTAAATGTTGATCTTTGATACACAAGGATTTTACTTACTTTTTTCATGATTTAACACAGAAACATCCTTAAAAGTATTAAAGTTTTTTGGAAAACCTGTGTTTGAGATAGTGGTAATCCTCAAATTTAGAATTCATCAGAGTGGAAGTGACTTTCTCACTCTCTATACTAAGAAGAGAGCCCACATAGTGGGTCTTCTCAGCACACAGGAGTTGATTGATTACCCAAAATCGGACTGCTAAGAGTTACACAGTTTCCATGGGGCCCAGTCAATTGCAAGAAAACAAATTGGTTTATCAATCAGGGTCCTGGCCAGAAACAGGTGGTATATCCAAAATGAGTAATTTCAAGATAATTTTTTAAGGACATATGTACAAAAACCATGGGCAAGTTGTGAGAAAACCTGAAAGGATAGTGCAGTGCCACTGGGCTGGTGGCAGCAGCTCAAAACTACCATACTTCAGCCACAGAGACAGAAGAGGGGGCAATTGTGTGGAGGAGGCTGCTTGGAGGAGAACTGTGGCCCTTCAATTAGGGAGGTTGCCCCCCAAGAGCAACCCTGAAGGACACCTTCAGTTACCTTCTCCCCAATTTTCTCATCTCCATTTGGTGTTTCCTGTTTTTCAGACATGAACTGAAGTAAGGAAGCCAGAGAGAGGAGCAGGAAGTGTATGTAGTCAGACTCTCAGAGCCCAGGACAGAGTGAGTGCATAGGTGGAAGAGCAGGGAAGGTGCTTGGCACACCCAGCCTCTATGCCCTCCTTTGTTAGCAGTTGGGTTAAACAAGCTGGTATGCTTTAATAATGGGCATGCCATTTATTAAGTATCACTTAAGGAAAAAGATTTGGTAAAATAAGTGAAGTAAACAGTGTATGAAAAGTTAAAAAGTAAAAAAAAATAATGTATTTGAAATAGAAATCAAGAAGAAAATCTAAAAGAAACAGGTGATATTCAGTTACATGGTGCATAGCTTCAAATTTTTCTGCATTTTACTTTCAGTCTTTCATTAAGTTTTACATATTTCTTATTCACTATGCAAGGTCTGTTCAGCAGGTATCCAGCCATGTAATAAGAACAATAGAGACATTTATTGAAGGAGATACAAGAAACATTGTACATAGGACAGTGATACCTCAGTCCCCTTCAGGCACCTTGGGACCTCACACAATTCTCCAAGTCACCAACAGCTGTGTGTTGTACTTTTCTGAATCTCATTGATTGTCTGAAATCTCTTCCCTTTTAAAGGTGATTTTAGCTTAGAGAAAAGCCAGAAGTTGCAGGGTGCCAAATCTGAGCTATAGGGGCTCTGAATCACCTGGTTGAATTGAGGATTCACCAAAAAACTCTGCATGAGATGTGATGCATGAGTGGGTGTGTTGTCATGAGGAAGCTGCCAAACACCAGTTGCCCATAGCTGTGGCCTTCTGGATCATCTGAACAGTTTTCATGAAAGACCGTTCAAGCTTCATGCAAAATTTGATGTAGATCCATTGCTCTACTCACTCAGTCATTTTAATGCAATGGCAACATAGTACACATGCTCAGTCAATGGTGTCTATAGCCCCCACTGACTAGTACAGTGAAGTCATTATTGTCCACACATGCACATTCCAGTCCACTCTCCTTGTCTGCAAGGTTATATCAACATTATATATACTCTTCTGTTATATTAACAATGGCTGACCTTTTTCCAGACAGACTTCATATATTTATAACTTTCCCTCACTTTATGTGACTCTTTCAAATTTCACTAAGCATTTGGCCAGTTTATATTTATTATTATCAATGTGTTTGTTTAATTTGAAATTTTCATTTTGTGCCTTCTTTTTGCTTCTTTTTCTCTATCTTCTTTTGAATTATTTTTTGTAATTCAATCATTTTCTCTTTACTTGTTATGAAAATTATTTCTATTATTTTAGTAATTGCATAATAACCCTAGAAATTATAACATGCTTTTAAATTATTAGTCATACTTATTCAGCACCTTTATCCTCCTCCTGAAAAGAAAATGTATTGAGCAATTTAGCTTCATTTGCGTTCCTCTCAAATTATATGTAAATTATGTAATGCATATTAACATGCTACACTATTTTAAACTCCAAACATATGTTTCCATTGACAATTTTACCTTCGTGTTTACCAGGTTTTTGTTGTCCCCATGCCTTCTATGTGAAATAACTTTATTTTTTGTTTTTCCTTTCTGTGATTGTCTCCCTTCTATCTAAAAAAAATCTCTATAATTTTTCTTAGTAATTATTTGCTTGTAATAACCTCAGTTTCTGGTTTGAAAATGTCATTATTTCTTTTTATTATATCCTCAAACATTGCCTCTATCCTATTTACTCTCTCTCAACAATTGCACTATTTAATATGTACAATTAACTTTATGGTCCATATGTCTTAACATTTCTTCCTTATTTTATTTCTAATTTTCTCTTCTGATATCTGGATAATTGCTCCTGACCTATTTTCCAGTTCTCCGGTTACCTTTTTAGCAATGTAAACTGCTGTTAAAACCTAGATGTTTGTTTTACCTTCCATTAGTCTTGTGAATGTCCTAGAAATTCTGTTTAATTTTTTTCTCATCTATGAGCTAAAGTTTCATAGTATACTATTTCTGGAAAGTTAGTTTTTATTTCCTTAATTATAGTATGCAATGAAAAAAAATAACCTGGGATGGCAACCTAAATCTCTGAATAACATATCAGACTGCTTCTATTATTTGTTGTTATTGTTAGATTTTGCATAGGTACCACATTTACATGCATTCATTGTTTTTAATATTTTTATTGTAGACTGCTAAAAATATTAATAGAGATTTAAGGTGCACTGTTTGAAAAGTATTTGTTTTTCTAGAGCACATTCACTTGCTTCTGCCAAGTAAATAGGGGCACAACCAGTCAGGTATCAACATAACCTAAATACATGACTTGACGTTTTAACTGTATTCCACAAGCATAGTGCATTGGGACTGCAAAGGCCAGCTTTTGGCTCCAGTTTCTCTGGAATGTATGTTTCTTTGCTCTGTTCAATGATGAAGAAATTGTCCTTTCAGTCTCTTGGGGTGTGTGTTTTGAAATAGTAGTACATAAACTCCTCTTTGGAGTTCTTAGCTGCTTTCTTCTGTACCTCACAAGATATATCAGCACTGATGATCTGTAATCTTACTTTATCTTAGTTTATATCATAATTACTAACTTGTCACCTTTTCCACCCATTTAAACTTCCTTTTAAAATTCTACATTTTAATTGAAGGAAGGAGACTTGACTTAGGGTGCTAAACACACAATATGCACACAATATAATATACAGATGATGTATTGTAGAATTGTATAACTGAAACCTATAAAATTTTATTATCAGTGTTATGATGATAAATTCAATAAAAATAAATACAAAATAATATCCTACATTTTAAGTTGCTGCCAGCAAAAGGGTTAGTCACAATAGCATGCTTTATTTCCTGAATCATATATTACACTTTTCACAAAATCTATCTGGACTGAAAATTTCTTGGAATTGCTTCTACCTCCACTCTTGTCTTCACATGTGTTTATTGAGTCATAAGTTGTTAATACATTGATTCTCAACTCCTGTATACTTATATAAATATAAATATTCATAGCATCTTTTTTAATGTAACAAAATATGACAAGTATATTGATATGGGTTTCAAATTCCACGTTGCAACTAACCATTAGAAAACTGCAATTGGTTGAGTTGAGATAAAGTATAGAGAATAATATTTACCTCCATCTGAAAAAGGCTGGTACAATACATCTCCCTTATTCAGTTACATATGTGTGTGAGGCCAGCTTTTCTTCACACATTTCAACCAAGACAACATATGGTAACAGAAGGAATGGAAGAGTAGATGTGAGAATCTAGCTTTCTTCTAGATACCCAGACAATAAAGAGATTTTAAAAAATGCTAAGCCATTTCTCAGTAATAATTTTGTTTTGAAAATAAGCATTTTGTCTTTTAATACTACTTTATCTGCCACTGTTTGCCTTAGCAAATGTTCCGTGATTCTGCTTCTCTGCAAACAAAACGGATTAAACCTTTTCTTTCCAACCCAGTCTCAGCCTCACACACACAGACCTGACTCAGTGTTCACACTCACTTTCACTGTCTACACAGCCTTGAGAGAAGATCATATAAATTTTTATAAATAAAAACATTTGGAGTAAACAATACAAATCTTATTTTTAACTTCAGTCTTCTTACATCTAAGATCTCATATTGCTTGATAATGTTTTGTTAGGCTGGAGTTGAAAACATTAAGAGTCTTTGAGTTAATACTTTTTTTTTGTATTTTCAAACAAGATTGCATAGGAGCAGCAGCTGAAGAGACATTGATTCTATGTGGCATGGTCTAATAACTCAAATTATTACTTATGAATTTTAAAATATTGAGGCATGCATTATTTAATAGATAATGATTCTCTTTCAAAAATGTTGTTTTACTAAATAAATTATGTTTTACTTGGCACTCATTAGAAATAAGAATGCATGCTACAGGTTGTAGAATTTAGAAATTTTATGAACACATTTTTAATAACACTATCAATTATGAATATATGTTTTTTGTCTTGGAAGTTTTAGGCTATTTGAGTGAATCTTGGCGTTCTGTTACTTACAGACAGCAGAGAGATAAAATTAAATGCTTTATTTTGGTCATGATGATTATAATGAAAGAGAATGACATGGTCAGGATACATGAAGAAATAAATAATTTAGTTAGATGTTTTTGAAAATTAAAGAAAGTTAATGTGCAATCATTCTGCTCTAAATGACAGTCCAAATCATGTACATTTACCTTGCTTCTCCAAAACATTGTCAGTGAAGAGAAAATTCCCTCATTAGCCAAGTGTTAGATGATTTGACTATCCAAAACATTAAGCAAAAAATTGAACCATAAATCATTGTAATGAAAAATAATAAATTAATGCATCTATGCTAATACTACTAATAAATAAATAATGACAAATAAATAACAATAAACAAATAGTGTACCATATAGCAGTAATATGAAAGTAAGTTTAAACATAATCACATTTTTAGGCGAAAGTGTAACAGTGGTGATTTTAATTTTTTGAGTGGGACCAGATGCATGTATTTACCCACCTTCGAAAAATAGATTCTCTGCTATCATAATATTCCCAAAGAATAAAAAAATCAAGCTTCCATTAAAAATGATGCAGTGAGTTCATACTTTGATGATGCTTTCTAAACTCAGCAAAGTCAGGCAAAATATAAAATGGAAACAAAAAGAGACAATGACATTTCAGAGAGTATGAAGTGGAAGAGGAAGTCAATATGGTGGGCTCTGTGTGGGGAATTATGCTTGGGAGGTAGGACATTTTATTTTCCCCAAGATTAATAGAATTAAAAATTGCAAAATGAGAGAAAAAGAACTTCATCCTGATTCACTGTGTAAAGCCAGAGCCAGTGTGCCCTTTGCCCATTGTCTGACCGATCTACTCCTGTGCTTCCTGATAATGAGGCATCCAGTCACAACACTTAAGACAGACTTTGTGACATTATCTGTGATAACCTTAAGTCACCACATGGCAGTAATTCTAAAGCAATAATAGGGACTTCTGGTAGACAAAGAATCTGGAGGGACAGGAGGAAGCAACTGCAAAGGGAGAGAGAGATAAGCATAAACAAGCAATGGAAGAGACAAAAAGATTTAAGAACAAATAAAATCCCCCCTGAAAAAATCTCCCTCTCAAAATGATTCAACATAACAATATTCAAAACATATAGGAAAACTGAGAGAAAGCCAATAATAATATCATCAAACAAAGGACAATATTATTAAGTAAAAATTAATAATATACAATATTTTAAAATTAAAGTTTAAATAAACATGTTGAAATAGTTTAAATAGGTAAAGAGAGGCAACATTTACCTTTAAAGGTGACTCATTAATAAATCTGTTGGGATTGAAAGGAACTTTGTGAAAACCAAGTCTGTGGAAATAAATCACGTGGCAAATAAAATAAATGTTCCATGGACACAGTCATAGTGCAAATTTATAAACTGGAAATAGTAATAAATAATTTGCCCAGAATGCAGCTCATCATGACAGAGATAAAACAGTGAAAGCAATCAAGACAACTTCAGACTTCCTATCAAAATATATGAGGCTTATTTAAAATTACATATACTCAAAGAAAAATGAGTATGAAGTAACCAGTCATTCAATGTAAGATTTTAGGTAAAACAAATACAAAGGTAAAGAGAGAATAAAGCTAAAAGTAATGAAATTAAAACAGGAAAATATAGAAAGTTATGATCAAGATCTAGTTGCTTAGTTAAATATTCCACATAAATCACTCGCAAATCTGACTAGAAATTGGAGATAACATATCTACGAAGATTAAAAATAGAAAAGAGCAATTTCCAATATCATTGTTTTAAAAATTATTTTAAGCATTTCACTTATGCATTTTTAGAGAGGGGAAGGGTGGGAGAAAGAGATGCAGAGAAACATCAGTGGATCCATTGCTTTGGTTGCCTCTGGCGTGTACCTGACCAGGGTCCAACGTGCCGCCTGGGCACGTGCTCTGGCTGGGAATCAAACCTTCCCAACTTTCAGTTTGCGAGATGACGCCCAACCAACTGAGCCACACTGGTTAGGACAATTTGTAAATATTTTGAGACAGTAGTATGTATAACACTTTGACCACAAAACATTTTGATGTACAGACTCATCCAAGAAGAAGAATCCTTGAATAGTCCACTAGCAATATTGTGAAGGTGATTAAAATTTTACCATTTTTAAAAAGAATAGATGATTTCAAAGCTGATATATACTGACCTTTAAAAACTGGTTAACTCCAATGTCATTCAAAACTTGAATACCATAAAAGATGAAAATCTTCCTAATATTATTTTGAGGTCAACCCAATGTAAAGAGAAAGGCCTCATAAAGTTATTACCAAATGAAAAGGAAAGAAATATTATAAAGAATAACACATGAATATTGACATATATATTCTTAATAAAATGCTAGCATTAATATCCATCAGTATACATTGCTCAAGGAAGGTTTAGATCAGAGAGTTCTGAATGGTTAAATATGACAAAGTTGATCACCTTGGTTTGTTATAGACACAAACTGATGAAGGGGTTATAGGGGTTATATTAATTATTTGATTTATATTTACATGATAGTTTGTGTCAGCTACTGTTTTCAATCATTTACAGATACTTGGAGCTGTTTGCACTGATAAACATGATTTGTAACCAAATAGTTCTTTCTTCATTTCCCCTTGCCTCAATTTTTCAGCAAGCCCTACCTTTTCCTAGTAAATTTCTTTTTCTTTTAAATTTTTACATATTTTATTTATTTATTTTCAAAGGGAGGGTAAGGCAGGGAGACAGTGAGGGAGAGAAACATCAATGTGTGGTTGCCTCTCATGTGGCCCTTACTGGGGACCTGGCCTGCAATCGGTGCATGTGTCCTTACTGGGAATCCAACCAGTGACCCTTTGGTTTGCAGGCTGGTCCTCAATCCACTGAGCCACACCAGCCAGGGCTCTAGTCAGTTTCTACCTCAAGTTTGTTCAGGTAGTCTCAAGGAATGCTTATACTAAGTTTTACCATTATCTATTTTGTAAAGCATTGTCTACTGTGGGTAGGTACTTTGAATAATGTTTATTCCAGAATTTTATAAGTTCATCTTTGCAGTCTCATACCTTCAAGCCGCTTGCTAGGTCAATATCATTTTTCTTTAAGCACAGTTAGTTGACCCTTAACTTTCCAAACTTTCTCTGAAACCAACCTAGTGTTAATACAACTTTGTCAAATAATTAAGATGCATTGAATCTTATCGTGGAGGGTAAATCAGAGAACTTTTCAGTGATTACATCTTTTATCAAAATATTTTATTTATTTATTTTTAAGGAGGGGGAGGGAGGGGGAAAGAGGGAAGAGAAACTGTAGTGTGGAAATCATTGATCTGTTGCCTCTCACGTCATGGCTGGAAACTGAACCCACAATTCAGACATATGCCCTGAACAGGAACTGAACCAGCAATAATTTGCCTCCCAGAATGAAGCCCAACCAATTGATTAATGCCAGGGATTACATTTTGATTCATAAAATATAAACTCTATCTCCAGGATGCTTGCTTTACTTCCCTAATGAAGGAAGAAATTCCAGGGCCTTCATACTGCACTAAAGATCTTTACAGTCCCTAGTGCCAGACAGCAAGTTCTTATCCACCTAAATCCGGGAGCCAACATTTAGGGCAAAAATAACACCTTCCCGATCACACAGGGGAATCCTTATGTTTGGATTATTTATTATTAAATAAAACTTTGTGAGTAATAGTGTTTTAACTGTATTTATTAGCATAGGTCAATATGTGCTTCATTTTCTATCTAGTTGTATAACATATATTTAGATCTGCATTTATTTATCCAAAAACAAACAAAAGAAAGCATTTGCTTTATTCTTGTGAAAATGAAATGCACTTTCTGGCAAATGTGTTAAATAAAGACAATTTTTTTTTTTGTAATTGTTATGGACTCTAATTTCAGAAACTACATTTCCAAGACTTTCCCCAAAATAGTTACCTAGCCATTGGCTCTTATTAGTTACAGACAGGCTTAGCTGCTGCAACAAAGGCCTGAGAGAAACAGTGTTATTAGGTTGTTTCTTTCATAACAAAACATTGACTGTTCAGGGAAGATATGACATCTTCAGGGTGTAAGGGAGAGGTGCTCTCTTACTGTTTTTCTTGCTGAATCTCAGCACCTGGCATGCCTCTTTTTTTTTAAGCGTGACCTGAGTATTACACACATTATTCCATACCATTGATCAAAACTAAATCCCACGGCGAAATCTTGCTGCAGAGAAGATGAGCAATGTAGATTTTGCCTGTTAATGTATCCAGCTAAGCTGAGCTCTTATTAGAAACAAAGGGTATACAATGTATATTGGGAGTCATCAGAATCTCTGCCATTCTAGAGTTCATATTGTATTAAAGTTTGAACTTTGGGATACTGAGAGTGTAAATACTAATTTTAGAGGGGCTTTTGAAATAAATTATTTAATAAAATATAAAATTTCAAAATATTTACCTATACTGAAAAGTTTTTTTTTATTGTTGTTGAAGTACAGTCGTCTCCATTTCCCCCACCACTCCCCCCGACCCCAGCCATCCCCACCTCCCACCCTCCGTCCATCCTACCTACCTCCCTTTGGCTTCATACATGTGAAATGTTTTAAAACCCTCAAGTTGTCACGCAAAAACAGAAGAAAGTTTACCATCAGGTTGAGCTAAGTTGATATTTTTGCAATTCTGATAAGGTACAAACCCCTTGCTCCTAAACACATGCATGCTTTTGTGTTTGTGTGTGGCTGTGTGTATATAGTGTGTATCGTAAAAGTCTCTACATACTTTTTGAACTTTATGACCTTTCTTTTATCTCTGTCAGAGACTTTTTGTATATTGCACAATCCCTTTGACACTGAGATTCTCTTAAGAGTTTTAATCATTCACAGACACATGCATACACAAAAGATGGGTGCTTATGTTTTATGATTTTTATGCTTTTGGGTCTAACATCTAACATTCAGGTATTTAATCCATTTTTAATGTGTTCTTTCATGCGATGTATAAAGTTGGTCTAGTTTTATTTTTCAGCGTGTATCTATCCAATTTTCCCAACATCATTTATTGAATAAACTATCTTCAGCCCATTGTATGTCCTTGCTTCCTCTTTCTAATAGTAACTGACTATAAAGGTTGGGGTTTATTTCTACGCTCTCTAAATCTGTTCCATTAATCTATGTGTCTGTTTTTATGCTAGTGCCATGCTGTTTTGATTACTGTGGCCAGAGTATAGTATAGTATAGTGTAGTATAGTATGGTGTGGTATGGTATGGTATGGTATGGTATGGTATGGTATGGTATGGTATGGTATGGTATGGTATTGTTTGGTATAGTAGGTAGTGTGATTCCTACAACTGTGTTCTTCGTTCTCAGGATCACTGTTGCTATGTGGGTCTTTTCATGACTCCATATAAATTTTTGAAATATTTGTTCTAGTTCTGTGAAAAACATCATTGCTCATAGCAATATTGTATTAGATATATCTCCCCAGGGAATGGGAAAAAAAAGAAAAAAGAAACAAATGGGACTACCTCATACTAGAAAGATTTTTCACCACAAAGGAAATGTGACAGCCCACAAAATGGGAGAACATATTCACCAATACATCTGAGGAGGGGTTAATATCCAAAATTTATAAAGTACTTACAAAACTCAACACCAAAAAAATTGAAAAATGGGCAAAAGACCTGAATAGACACTTCTCCAAAGAGGACATACAGATGGCCAACAGACATATGAAAAGATGCTCAATGTCACTAACCATCAGAGAAATGAAAATTAAAAGCACAGTCAGATGTCATCTCACACCTGTCAGAATGGCTATCATCAACAAACGAGTGCTAGTGAGGATGTGAAGATAGGGGAAAACTTTTGCACTGTTGGTGGAAATGCGGATTGGTGCAGCCACTGTGGAAAGCAGTATGGAGATCTCTCAAAAAATTAAAAAATGGATCTGCCTTTAGACTCAGAGTTCCCACTTCTGGGAGTATATCCAAAGGAACCCAAAGCATTAATTCAAAAGAACATAAGCAACTCAGTGTTCATTGCAGTTTTATTTACAATCACCGAGACATGGAAGCAGCCCAGTGTCCAGCAGTAGATGAGTAGATAAAACAACTACAGGACATTTGTACAATGGAACACTCCTCAACCATAAAAGAAAAAAGAAAAATTTACCCTCTGTGACAGTAGGGATGGACTGGAGAACATCATGCTAAGTGAAATAAGCCAGTCAGAGAAACACAAATACCATATGATTTCACTCATATGTGGACTCTAATGAACAAACTGAACTAAAAAGCAAAATAGAGACAGACTCATAGAGCATTCATAGAGCAGGATGACAGCTGAGGTGGGGAGAAAGTTGAGGTGGGGGAGGGATTGAGCAAAAAGGAAAAAGGGCTCGTGGACATGGACAACGGTGTGGTGGTGGCAGGTGGGGGGAGGGGGTATAAGGGGACTTAATGGTAATGAAAAAAATACAATTAAAAAAACTAAATAAATAAATAAACAAACAAATAGGTTGGATCTGATGACACAGCTCTATTCTAAAATATTTGTGCAAGAAAATCCAAAAGTACTTGATATTTTGAAACTACTGGGAAATTATATTTACAAGATGCCCCGGTAAGGTATAATTTTGATTTCAGTGCTGAGTTAGGGTGAGAATTAAGGAAATTTTGTTCTAAGCTTTGTCACTATTGAAATGGCACATCTGGCTCTGAATAATCTGTCAGTATAAAGATTGTGAAGCCTAATGTTAGGGCTAGATATTAAGGGAAAATATCAACATGGTCTCATTTAAAAGAAAAAGTCCTGGCTGGTGTAGCTCAGTAGATTGAGCACTGGCCTGCGAACCATAGGGTTGCAAGTTTGATTCCCAGTCAGGGCATGTGCCTGGGTCACAGGCCAGGTCTCCAGTAGTGGACACGTGAGAGCCAACTACACATTGATGTTTCTCTTCCTCTCTTTCTCCCTTCCTTCCCCTCTGTCTAAAAATAAAGTCTTAAAAAAAGAAAAAGTGAGGAGTCATATAGGATGGAAATTTTCATTTTAATATATTTGTCACTTGAGCTTTTCCTCCAGTCTAGTTTCCCCAGGTCCTACGGCAGAGAAGGAGAGAAGTGTTTGGGGGAAATGGTGTGGCTAAAAGTGAAAGATTATAACAATGAAATTTCTTGAAAACATTGAAGCCCACAAAAGCTAGCTATGCTACATGAAAAAGAGTATAACACTAAAATGTGGAGATCTTCTCACTTCTTCATAGAACAGTGTGCCTTGGACACCTCTTGACCATTAGAGGAAATGGCACCAGCCAATGTGGCAGTGGTGCCCAGCAGACACATCGAAGGCGACAAATGGTAATTTATATCAGTAGTGATAGAACTGAGGGTGCAGGCAGATATATAGGCACTTCATAAACAATGGTCAAAGCTGGAGAAAAGAGGAAAATGTGTTCTGTAGTATGGTCCACAAATATTCAACAAGTCAAAGGAATGCTTGAACACCTGGCTAAGGGCCATATCCTCCAATGCTATAATCCCCCACATTCTATTATGTGACAGAGACTTCCTGCTATCTACTAGCATCTTTACCCCAAATTCATTTAACTAATAAGTGCTTTCTAATTCCTAGGCATTGTAGCAGTGGTCATTTCTAGACACAATTGCTGTTCTAGAACAAACTTAAATAGATGAGTTAAAGGCACATAAATGCTTACTTGCTGGTTGTGCTGTTTCACCTGGATAGTGAGAGTCTGGCCCAGATCAGGTTGTTCATTGACATTCAGTATGTGGTGACAACACAAAGATTTATCTACTGTAGATAGACTGTTTTCCCTTGAATCTCATTTCTCTTTGGAGTAGCATGACAAAGAAGAGACTTAAGGTAGTCTTGAAACTGAATAGATTACAATGATCAATACTGAGATGCATATTGTGCACATAGTTTAAAACTGAGACATTAAAAATGGCCTTATTTCAATGCAAACAGTGCCCCAAATATAAATCAGTCATTGAATTGGTCATTTCATATATCATCACTTACTTGGAATATTGGCCATTTATTATTTCTAAATCATGCAGGTAATATTTGTATTTGAAAGATAATTTTTTTCAAAAGTCACAAAATAACTCAATCATACTTTAAGATCTCTTTTATATTGAGTTAGAAATTTACATAGCATAAAATAAACCGTGTCAAATTGTACAATTCAGTGGCATTTAGTATATTCAGTGTTATCCAACTACCAGCTCTGTCTATTTAAAAATAGTTCATCATCTCAGATGAACTCTCCATATTCATTAATCAGTCACTTCCCTCCCTTCTCTCCAATCCCCAATCTGCTGACTGTCTCCATAGTTTTGCCTATTCTGGATATATGTAGTGAAGAATAAGCATACTTTAATTTAGGAAGTTTCACAGTTTCTGGCATAATTCAAAATTTGCTTTTAAAGGAAGAATTGTAGAATAGCTATAAGTGTATAAGCATAATTATTTCACCAACCAATTGATAACTAGTTAATAACTAAATTAAATATGCCACTGGAACCAAAATAAGACGGCAATTATTGGCACGTCAAATTAGTCAAATGAGATGCTAGCCAACACTTACTATGAATGTTCTTATGTTCATTAAACACTATTCCCACTGTATACTAATAGGCAGGTGTCTGAAAAAGCCATTGAATAAATATTTAAAACAGCCAGAACTCAGATGACAAGCACTTCTAATCTATGTTTATGCCAGATGGCTTGTTGTTTTGTTATCTTCAGACTAATTATTTTTTAATTTTTTAAAACTTTAATTGTTGTTCAAGAACAGTTTTCTGCCTTCCCCCCACCCCAGCCCACCCCCCAAGCTCTCCCCATCTCCCTCGTGTTTCCACTCCCCACTTGTTTTTGTCTATGTGTCCTTTATACTTGTTCCTGCAGACCCTTCACCCTTTCCCCCTGAAATTCTCTCCCCTGTCCCCTCTGGTCACTGTCAGCCTGTTCTCAAATTCAGTGTCTTTGGTTATATTTTGCTTGTTTGTTTGTTTTGTTGATTAGGTCCTTGTTAAAGGTGAAATGATATGGTATTTGTTTTTCACCACTTGGCTTATTTTGCTTAGCATAATGCTTTCCAGTTCCATCCATGCTGTAGCAAAGGGTAGGAGCTCCTTCTTTCTTTTGCTGCGTGGAATTCCATTGACTTGAACAGACAGACTAATTATTTTAAAGATAAATGCCTCTTTACATTATACTATTTTAAAATATCATGGGTGTCTTCAGAAAGTAAAGAACATAATTTAAGTCAGGATTTAAATATATATTTTAGAGTGGCCCAGAAAGTTTTATTATTGTAAATCAAGTGTCAAATATTTTAATAGGAAAATAGCTTAACTTCAACCCCCAAAGAAAAATATAAATAACTGAACAAATGATTATATATGTGTATGTGTATATATTTTTCTACTTATTTAAAGACTGCACTGAGGAAAACTGAATGCAATGGTGTAAAAAGCAGATCACTTTCTTTAATTTCACAATAAGTTATTATCAGTGAAGGGTTGCAATAAATAAAACACCAGAGACTCTCTCTTCCAGGCCTTGGCTGGTGCTGCTCTGCATGCCGGGGTGACAGATATGTGAATGGGTTGTTCTGTTCATTTTGTCTTTCTCACCAGTGTCCCACTTAGGTGAGCGCATTTGCTACCAAGCATTCTCCACCACTCTCTCCAGTTTCATTTAACTCTGCAATAACTGTCATACATATGAATGATCTGTAGTTTACTTAGAAATAAACACAAACTTTTTATTTTGGAATAATTTGAGATTTACCAGAAAGTTCAAATGTAGTAGAGATTTCACCCAGTTTCCTTTAATGTTAGCATCATTCATAAAAGGGTTCATTTGTCAAAATTAAGAACTTAAATTTGGTACAATACTATTAACTACACTATAAAATTACTCAGTTTTCTCTAGTTTTTCTACTCATATCTTTCTTTCTGTTCCAAGATCCAATCCAGGATACCACGACCCTTTTAGATACCTTGTCTCCTTAGTCTTTCTCATCTCTGATATTACCATAGTCTTCCCTTATTTTTCATGACCTTCACTCAGCCTGTGGAATAGATTTGGTCAAGCATATTTTTTGCTCTATAGTTTGCGTTTGTCTGATGTTTTCTCATGATTAGAATAGGTTATGGATGTGAAGGGGGAGGATACCACAGAGGTGAAAAGTGATTCTATATAATCATGTCAGAGATACATAATAGCAACCTGCCTTACCACTGATAGTATTAACCTTGAACATGTGGTAAATATGGTTTCTCACCTATTTATTCATTGCAATGTCACTATTTTCCCCTTTGTATATTCTAGTCAAGTTTCTACCATATTTTGCTGTGTGTAATGTGTACCCGCATTTTTGGCTCTAAACTTTCAGGGAAAAGAAATATTTTGTTTTAATTTCTAACTCAACCTTTTATTTATTTATATTTAGAAATAAAACTGATTATTGTATTCCAGGGAATTATTTTGCATACAGATATTGGTATTGCTTTCTGGAGTTATACTTTCAATGTGTAGCATAAATAAAAGAATTAAAAACATTTATATAGATATGGAATTAGTGCTACCCATGTCTAATGTGCAGCCTTACTTTTCCCTAAAAATGTGGGTAAACAAGTGTGCATTACACACAGCAAAATATACTACATCCTATTCTTACTCAAGGGAAGGAAATTAAACTCCATCAGCTGAAAGAGAGATTATCTATATTTACATATTTAAGTTTTTAATAGAGAAAATTGTTTCTTCTACTTTATTTATTTATTTATTTATTCAGTTTTATTATTTTTCAGTCACAGTTGTCCCGCCTTTTTCCCCATTGCTCACCACTATCCTGCCCTGCCCCCACTCCTACAGTCATTCATTTATGTTATTAAGTCTTTAAATATGTATTTTATTTGAGTGGCTACAGGAAGACATCACTTATCATCATTTATTTCAGTGCTCAAGTTGTTTCCCATCTGGAGCTCTCTCATGCTGGCCCACGTCCCTTTGGCATACATGCTCTCATCAGCTTGTGGGTTTATTTTTGCTTGTCTGTTTGCTCGTGGGTTGGTTTAGCACTCCCTCACATTCTAACAGTCTAAGATACTGTAGGCTCGCCCTGACTTTTCCCTGTCCCAGATCTAGAGTCAACCATTTCTCTGAAGAACCTCATTCCCTGTGTAGCTGTTTTACTTGATTGCCTTTTACTTCTTTACATAAGTTCAATGTGAGTACAATTTTTGTTTATTTTCATCCCTTCTAAATCCTCAGTGTTAACACAATACTGGGCACATTGTCAACATTCAATAATATTGTAAAATAGGTGAATGAACAGAAAAAATAAATAAATTCACTCTATACCTACTGATCATAACCACAGTTTTAAAGTGTTTTTCACCATTTTTTTTCTCAAAACAATCCCTCAAAAATATGGCCAGAACATATAGATCATCATGAAATTACCTTTTTATAGGGTTTGTACAATAACTAAATTTTTAAAGATTGTGACTAATGCTGCTAAGGTGGTATTCTTCCTCCTCTCCCTCTTGTCATCACCATCACAACATTATCTGAGTTCTGAGTTTGGCTGTAGCGACAGAGGAATGTCTTCTCCATTTTTGCATGAGCCAAGTATCCTGTTTCATATTTCTTCATGACCAATATGTCTCCTTGATTTGTTTATGTAATTTTTATTGCTGCATATCTGTTTATGTCAAATATTTGAACCCTTTTCAATATCAAAAGTAAAAAGTAGGATCGAGGGTGGGAGGTGGGGATGGCTGGGGTTGGGGGAGTGGTGGGGAGAAAATGGAGACAACTGTACTTGAACAACAACCACAAAACATTTAAAAAGTAAATAGGAGAAAACAAAAGGAGAGAAAGAGAAAAAGGGAGGCAGGAAAAACTAGACCTTAGATCTAAGGAAAGTTTACTTTGTAATTTGCCAGTATCACAATGTTTCCAGTCTATTAGCCTTGAACATTCTGATCGTTTTTCTTTAAATATTTGGTAACCACACACATTGAAAACATGTCACATTTTTCCCCTCACTCAGAAACTCTATAAAGTTCTAATTGAATGTCTTTCAAAGTCATATCAGCCACTGCAGTTTAATCTCTTTAATTATGCAACACAACGTTTACTGTCAGGAGCACATATAAAAAGTAACTGTAAAAATTGAGAAGTCACTGAAATGGAATGCTTATTTATCAATGCAATTTTGTCATACCAGCATGAATTTCCTGATTGTATCAGGTGCTGTCGTGCCTCAGAGGGGTTTGTTTTTGATGGTGGAGATGATATATGTGATAGAAATGGATAGAGAGTGATGTATTACTATACCAGAACATACTGATTTCAAAATTGCTTTTCAATCACAATTTTCATATTCTATCCATAATCTCAGTATGTAATAGAGTCTTAGTCATTTGTGGTTTGATTTCTTCCAGTAAATACTTGCATTTCTCATAAAGCATATGAAATTTGTCAATATTTTAGACTCAGGTTGTACTATATGGTGATAAATGATTGACTAACATGAAGTTTGAAATAATTTTAAAAGGTGACATAAATTTTTAAGATTTGAAATCATTATACTAAAAAAGGAATGATTTATTTTTCATATACTTACTTATAAATGGCTTAACCTCTGGGTAGAAAAATGCACTAAAAGAGTCAAAACTGAAGAGAGCTTACTAAATGTATAAAGCTTCTCTATTCTAAGTATCGATGTTGTTCATCAGGAAAGCTTCTTTTCTCTCTCCTCCTATATTAACTGTAACAAATTTGAGATTAAATTGATTCCATCAGATCACAGTGCAACATCTGTCGCTAAATGACAGAGTGTGTGAAGAAATTTCACCAGGGTTGTAACTTGTGTCCTAAACTCTATAAAGAAGAGTTTATACATACAAGATGTAAGTTTTTATGTAAAGAGATATTTCTCTTTTTTCTTTTTGAAAATATGGTTACTCTTATTTGTGCCCAGCCACACTCTGCACCACAGGTGGCAAACACAAGGCCAGCTGGCTGAATCCAGCCCTCTACCTTATTTTATCTAGCCAGGTGCCTTGTTTCTGCCTGGCGGCAGTGTCAAGCTCCTCGCCCCTAGTTAAGAAGAAGTTACATTTACACAGTCCTAACATTACATTTGGCCCTTTGAAGGCAACCACAAGGCTCATGTAGCCCCCAGTGAAGATGAGTTTGACACCCCTGCTCTACACAGAGTATAGTTGTATTTCTTCTCTACTTTTCTGAAGGATGTCACACTGAAGCAAAGATGAGTAGAGTGTTCATTAGCATTTGAAATAATAAGCTGGTTTTACCTTGCTTTTTTATTGTTCCTGAACAGTAAGAGGACATACTATTTGCTATGAGATTTTTTTGCCATTATTTTCTTCAATATATTCTCTGCTCAGTATAAATTTTGTTTTTGATGATATATTTATGTGTGGGAGTTTGTATGAGGGTGTTTAATGAGGATTTATTTTCTTACCCCATATTATTTTGATAATATCATTGCTGACTTCAATATAAAATATATAGATTATTTAGCTGTAAATATCTATAACTCACTAAATGCCCATCATGTAATGTTATTAAAGCCAAATTACACTACCAAAAGTTCTGTTATATTTTAAGATTAAAAAGATTATAACATATAAAGACTTTTAAATGTAGTTATGCAATAAGAGAGAAGATAAAGTCATAATATCTTAGATATAATATTCTCATTGTGTCAATGTTAATTCTATGGCCAACATTTTAAATATTAAAAGTAAATGAAAATTTACTGTATAATGTAATGCAAAGTGATAAGAGGAGGAGGCATCAGTATTGATATTGATATATACCGAAAGTTTAACAATCAGAAATACAGGAAACAATTTCTCATTTAAATATAGGCAATAACATAACCTTAGAGTGTATGCATTTGAAAATGGTAAAAAAAAAACATATTTAAATGACAAAATTTTTTCACCTTTTAATTTTTTTTTAGAAAAGAGTAAAGATACTTTAGAGGGATGTATTAGCAGATCTGCATGAATTTAAAACTTAGTAACTTATCTACTACATGTAGTATCCTTCCTCTCTATAAAATATAAAGGCCAACGTAGTGACTATATAGTAATATATGCTGAATAAGCACTTTCCAAAAAATGTTAATGCACGTGCTTCTTCATACATCCCCTTCTCACAGATTGATTTATATCCGTCTCCTATAACTCTTTCAGAAGTCAATATAATGTTAGCGATTCTTTCATATTGTAATGTCGTTTGCTCTATAAATGTTTCTCTACTACAGCTGGGCTTGTGGAAGAAGGAAGCAAGACTGTACTTAAATTGCATAGAAGCTTAAACCTTTGTTCAGTATTGCCATGCATACTGATAGAAAGGTATACTGCTTTGAATAAGAAAGCATTTTTCCCTTACAAAATAGGTTAAGGAAAAAAAATCTAAGCAAAATAATGTAAAAATGGTAGAAGTAATAAAGCAGGTGCAAGAGGAGACACATGTGGGAAGTGGGTTATTGCAGAAACTAGAGTCACTTATAATTTTCAAATATTTTTTAGTGATTTAATTTTCTTTCTTTTTTTAGATTTAAACAATTAACTAATTAATACTCTAATTGTTACCAACATAAAGGAGGCAGGCATTGCTGTGGATGCATCTACGAAAGTTCTCTAAGAGAAAGACAGTCACCGAGTAAGCCTGGTTCATTTGTACTTTCCCTTTCTTCCTGCTTGCCTGGCAAATTCTTCCTCTTATAATTATTTTCTAATTGTGAATGAAGAAGATAAGAGATGTTAAATGTTCTATGACTAATTTCCTTTAACTATTCAAAATTTACTTTTTTGTTTTTGCAAATCACAAACTTTTTAGGACTCAGTTTTCACATGTGAAAAATGAGAGGGATTGAACATAATTTCAAGGATATATATTTTTGTTTTAGTTGTAATTCACAGAGGTTAAAAATGCATTAAAACTTATTTTTTAGCAGAGTTCCTCAGGTGACGTCTAGTTTGTCTTCTAGTACATTTAAGTGACAGTACAACAGTACGATGATATCAAATCATTTCAATCAGTAAGTAGTAATTCTTACAGATTACTGTAGTATTTAATGCTCATTTATAGATAACAGAAACCATTCCAAATCAGAAAGGATGTTACTATTTGCAATGAGATACCTATAACATTGTTTGAAGGGTATGAAGAACAGATTCTCTGAGGGCCTTCTATAATATCAAGGGAACTGCTGTCTCTGTTGTAATCATAAAGCTCTTCCAACCACAACTGTCAAAACACAACTATTGTCTCTACAAATAAATGTTAGCTGCAGTGTGAACACTGGGAATGACTTTCAGAATTGGCGGTGCAAGCATTTTCCGTCCGCTAGCACTGTAAAGTAGAATGATACCCCTTTGCCTCTGCACCCCTCACTTTTCCCTCAGCTGAAGTCTTAGGTACATGTCCTCTAAATGAACTCCAGTGTATGTGAACAGTGGCTGAGAAACTGCAGTTATGGTTCTCTTGTAAATGCAGTCCAGCAAGTACTCTAGAAGTTTCCACAAATATTAAGAAAACTAATTCACCATACTCGCCATATTGTCTTGGACAAGTATTTAATAAAATATGAATTTTAAAAGAAAGATTTCTGTTTTTATCTTATTTCCATTAATACCAAAACTAAAACTCTCATATTTTGAAAATGACTTGCTACCTCTCTACTCCAATTCACTGTGCTAAAATATCTTACTGTCACATTCCAAATAGTTAGTAATATGGTTTACTCTCAGCCATGACTAGAAGATTTCTGATGCAATCATTTGGAAAACAAATTGGTTCCAAACAACTAGACACAGTTAGTGGGTTTTATGTAAGTTTTCTCTTTTCAAAGCACTTGGAGTGTGCTTGAACCCTATTAGGTAAAAGAAAAATAGGTGGATCAAGAAAATAAAAACATTAAAAGGATAGTAAAATAAGGTGCAAAAATTATAATTTACAAATAGAACTTTAAAAAGTATAAAGCAAATTGTTAACCCAAAATGAAAGAAAATATCAGCTAAATGACGAAGTCAAAAATTTTACAAAATATTAGATGGCTATATCCAAATATAAAAACTTACTAAATTACAAAGAATCTATAATAATGTAAGAAAGTTATTTCCTGGCCACTGGTAATGATTAAAAAGGAAAAACTTAGGGTAAAGCAATTCACAATCTGTAATATAACTATATTCTGGGCAAATACACTTTTAAAAGTATGTCATTCTACAGAAGGAACATTTTTGCTGTGATTTACGCATTTGAAAAATGTGCTTTTAAGTGGTTATTGACATAAGTAAGCTAAAGAGATGACAAAGTACTCTGTTGACAGCCTTCCTACAACATTGCTTTTACTTTCATGCATCTCAGCAGGAAATGTGTAAATCAAAGAATGCAATTCTCTTACTTGAAATAGAGATGTAGCGACCATTTGTGACAGAGAGAGGTGGGCAGAAACTGTATTTCATCTCACTGTTCTTAGTGAGGAGACTGTTGCCATGTATTTGTACATGAAATTGTGAATGGGAAACTATAGAACCAGGGCTTCGATTAGGAGAGAATTGTAAAATACTAGCCTCAGGCCTCAAAGACTAGTAGTATCTTTTGACTCATGCTATATAGAGACAACTGAACTGTGTTCATTTGTTTTAGTAGAATTTCCTCTTCACTTCTGCAATAAAACCTATTCTCACATTTTAGGAATAACATATTTAAAACACATGAAAGAGAGGGGAAGCAGGAAGACCAATGAATTATGTATTTAATCACAGAAAATGTTTGAGTTAAAACTAGATTTATGTAAAAGAATAAAGATACTCTAGATGAAGCTAGAGTCGATTAGCCTGCATATTTGTTTGTATTTATGGGGTGTACACCCTTCAAAATTCCATAAGAGTATACACATGCTGAAGGGACTAGAAAGAGCTGTTAGCTACTCAAAATGTCTCATTTCGTTTAAATTCCTTTAAAAATATACAGACAATATTATTTCAAGTCTTTTCAAGTATTTTTGTGTCCTAGCAGACACTAACAAATCCTCTGTATTTTCAAATATGGAACATATATGATACTTACATTATTCCAGGTGCATCACCAAGGGTTTTATTTACATTTTCAAATTAATTTAATGCTTCTGACAATTCTAGGCAAAAATTAGGTGGTTCCCTCCAATGTACTGATGCAGAGTTGAGGGAGAGAATGCTCAAGTGCCCAGGTAAATACCCTCAGTGACAGAGCCAGAATTTCAGATCCTCACTCTCTGATTACTTGGGCATTGCTTGCCACCATCACATCATGTTGCCTGTGGAATATTGATGATTTGTGGTGACCTTTAGTATTACTGCCACAGGAGGTAGAAAAAACTGAAATTAAAATTTATTTCTGATTTCTTGGGAATGATAGGAATTATGACTAAACCATTCTTTTGCACTTTTTAGCCTAACTTCATTCTCTTAATTGAAATAACATTTTTTTCCAGAGAAATGGAAGTCATTTTTTTCCTTTTACACGTATTCAAAAAGGTAAAATGTTAAAAGATATTAGAAATTAGAATATGGAGAGGCCTTAAAGTTGATATTTAAAAGTGAATACCACCCCAAAGATAAATATATGGTAAAATTTGCCAGGGTATTACAAATCAGCCCATATATAAAATATTTAAGATATGTATTTCACATATTACATATATGTATATATTACAATATTTAAAATTATCTTCATTGAAATCATGAGCAATTTTTTTGTAATTATACAATTAGAATCTATGAAGGGAAAGTTAGCAATCTGCATTTTGAAAAATTTGTATCTGTCATTATGATGCATACTGCAATTGGAGAGCCACTATTTAAGATTTTATGTTAATAATAAAATATCTGTTGACCATCTACCGTATCTAAGTCTGGTGCCATGCAATGGGCATGGAATAATACACCTTACTTTAAGCAGTATTTCATTCTTTTAAAAAATAGAAATGAAAAGAAAAATATATATACAAAATATGTTTTAGCATTTCTAATCAACTGTCTAATTATCAGATTTTAAATTATTTTTATGTCATAAGGGATTACCAAAAATAAAAATAAAAATTTATGTTTTCACTAGAGGAATTTTAGAGCTAATTCAGATTATAGCATGATATGATAAATTATAAATAGTTATTGCTTCTCCTACTTGTTGCTTAACATTTTTGTTCCATAACTTTTATTATGTTGGAATACATAGAGTGAGATACAGTTGTTGTAGCATATTACTGTCCTACTAACTACAATAGCAAATATTTGTCTCAAAAATTCAGACCATTAGCACTGAGAAAGAACACTGGTAACATGACATTCCAATGTTCTTGAAAGGTAGTCATTGAACATCTTCCTGATTATGCTCAAATATGCAAGTATTTTTCTTTCAAAATATATATTCCAAGTTGTAAATGTTTAAAGTTTACAAATATTAGTTTATTTTTCCATATTCTAAATGGACCTACGCAGACTTATTTTACTTTCAGTCTGCATGCATTTTGGTTCTTTTTGAATTTGAAAAATCTATACCTACCTCCATTCCCCTACATCATCTGTCCAGTTCTCTTTACCCTTGTTTTTCACTCTTCCCTCCACCTGCCATCACCCTGGCCTCTCACATGTTCCCACTTTAGGAGACGCACATTGGCTCTTATCACAGTGGATATCATCTCCTCAGATAGCTGCTTGGCTAACTCCCTCACCTCCTTCGCATGTTTGCTTAAATGTGATCTTCTGAATGAGAATGCTTTGTTGAAAGTATGAGCTAACTACTCCAGCACCACATTGTAAATCAGATCTCTTTTATATTGTTTCATCTTCCAGAGTATTTATCACCTTCTAACATGCATGAATTTAAAAATTTAATTTTCATTACTGTCTTTATACCTTTCTAAAGAGTCATTTCCAGAAAGTAATGGATTTTTACATCTTTTGTCTACTAACGTATCCCGATCATCCCATATACCACTTGGAAGTGAACATATAAAGTTCACATGTTGCCTGGACTATACATTTAGTTAACTGGGCTTTAGACTGTGTTTACCTAAATATGTTTTTACCTGCTTGTCTGTTTATGTAATTGCATTGGACATATTTTATTACCTTCTTTTTATGCATTTTCATAATGAGAAGATATTAAATAAATAAATATTCTTTATATTAAGTAGATATTCCACTATAAATTATTGCTAGGACTAGAAAAAAGCAACAAAAGTCAAAATATTATTTGTCCAAACTTAACTATTTGTGTTATAAATTTACAGATAATTTTGTGTTTATTTTTAATTTCTAAGGTTTTTTTCCCTTCTAAATTAAAGCACATTTACTTTTGCAGAAAGAATAACACAAGTTTCCTATTTACATGAGATTGCTGAAACATGTTATGGGAAAACATCAGATAAACAAGTCAACTATTCAATACATACTGAGAAGAACTAAGAAATATTAAACTTCCACTAAAATTCCAGATTGAAGTTTACCTGTAAAGTGTTAGCTTTATTTCTTTAGTGAAGATAAAAGTATCATTTATAATAGGTAAAACATGCCTTAATCAAAAAAAGAAAATATTTTTTGGATAAGCTATAGATAAAATTCTGATTTATATTAGTTATTATATATAATCTGTTGTCAATATTATGTAGCAAAAGGTAAATATTCTTGTCAAAGAATATATGCTTTATCTGTAAATGTTGTAATTGGAAATGATAAACTTCAAGGATTACATTTTTGACGCTACCTTTAAATTGGAGTATGGGAAGAAGGGAACTCACAGAGCAACTTAGGTAATTCATTACATCTTTTCAGAAATTATAGGATTTATAATAACTTAAACATGGAGGCTTGATCCATGCATGATTACTGCTTTTCTTCTGAAACCAAGTATCAGTATATTCAGAGATTTCTTCCAGACAATGGGAATACTTTAGCAATCATCCAGCATCCTTTGAATGTGGTGAGAACAAGAGCAAATGAACTTTGCCAAGTGTGCTGATAGCTCAGCTTGGTTTGTGTAACTAAATGTTAAGCACTTTATGTACAATAATGTAATCTGCAAATAGAAATATAGACAATGTGTACAAATTACCATTGTAACTGAATTTAGAGGCTCATTTTTTATGTTATGTACTACAAGGGGAATTATTATTTTAACTGATTTAATTTATACTCGTTTGCTTGCTATGGAATCACAATGCATGCTATTACGTAAAAGAATCTCCCTTATAAGATATTTCAGTTTGTTTCTTTGTTAAAAAAGCAGGGACAAAGAAATAACTTTTTCCACAGAAGGAGTCTGGCAAAATGTATTATTCTACTAACTACTTCACAGGATTAATCACACAGTGGATTATGAGAGAAAGATGCAATAACAAAGTAATACCAAAGTGAGTTAGTGAGACTTGTGTTGTAGCCAATTAAAAAAAGTATGATAGGAAAATATGAGACAGAGTATAAGAAAAATAACAAATGATTTATAGGTAAAAATGAATTTGGACATTATTAGAAAACCTAAGGCAGACAAAAAATTCTTGCCCTGGGAGAAAGAAATGTATTCAAGGCATTAAAGTTGGTTTTCTAAAAGACTCCTAATGCTAAGGAACATTTTATTTGTCTAGAAGTGAAATATTTATATATAATTTGTATATTTTTTATTCATGCATATATATATACACACACACACACACACACATATATATATATCACTGCAGATTAAATGAAATGATTAAAACAATGTATGCTGACATACAGTTGAAAAACACTGAATAAAAACTCTCCCTATTGAAACATTGTATAGATGTTTCGAGTGTAGCTATGAACAAGGCAGACAGGTCTCTACCTTCTTGGAGTTTAAAATGTAGCAGACAAGACATGCTTAAAAATAACAAGTAATTTCCTAAACATGTCAGAATGGCTGTCATCAATAAATCAATAAACAATACATGCTGGCAAGGATGTGAAGAAAGGGGAACCCTTCTGTGCTATTGGTGGGAATGCAGACTGGTGCAGCCACCGTGGAAAGCAGTATGGAGATACGCCAAAGAATTAAAAATAGATCTGCCTTTTAACCCAGCAATCCCACTTCTGGGAATATACCCAAAAGAGCCCAAAACACTAATTGGAAAGAACATAAGTGCCCCTATATTCATTGCAGCATTATATTATAATCACCAAGATGTGGAAGCAGCCTGTGTCCATCAGCAGATGAGTGGATTAAACTATGGAATATTTACATGGTGGAATACTACTCAGCCATAAAAAGAAGAAAATTTACCCTTTGTGACAGTATGGATGGACCTAGAGAGTATTATGCTAAGTGAAATAAGCCAATCAGAGAAAGATTTCACTCATATATGGAATCTAATGAACAAACTGAACTAACAAACAAAATAGAGACAGACCCATAGTTGGAGAGCAGGATGAATCTTGGGGGGTGGGGGCGATTAGGGGATGGACAGATGGAACTAAAAGGAAAAAAGGACACATGGACATGGCCAACAGTATGGTGATTGCAGGGGCAGGAAATAAGAGGATTTAATGGTAATGGAAAAAATAGAGTTAAAAACCTTATGAGTAAGCAATGGCAAAATGGAGAAACTGATTGTGCTATGTGATCATACAATGAGATATAACCTAAACTGGTAAGAGGGTCAGGAAGAATGTCCTCCAAAATTTAAATTTTAGCTGGTCTACATAGTAAAGAGGCAAAGAGAGAAATCCCAATGTTGGCATTCTTCCAGTGAGTATGTATATTCCAATTATTTTTTCATTATGCAACTGGAAAAATAATTACAGGATGGGTTTGGGGACCCACTGGATCTACTGGGAGATGGGATGGATTTGAGCTAAAACTCCAATGGTCTCCTGACCTTCATAAGCTCCTGTTCTGACTAGAGGACCACAGTGATGTTTTGGGTCTCATGGAATTAGTCTTAGAGCCAGTGTTGAGCAGTTCCTGAAAGGTCTGGCTATTTCTTTTTCCATGCACAGTCACTCTGGTAAAAGTCCATAAGTCAGTTTGGAGAAGGCTGGGAGAAAGATTAACAGTATTCATTTTTGGCAGTGTAGTGAGGTCCTTCCTCAAGGGAACTTTGTCTTTCTCTTTACTCAGGAGATTCTGGGTCTGTTAACTGGTTCAATTTTAAATTGTTGATCTCAGCTTTTATGATTTAAATTAGAGTTCCTTTATTTTTTCCTCACCTTTCACTTACTTCCTTTCTCACTTCAAATTGTTGTCTGTCGCCACCACTCTTTTAAAGTAACCACTGATCTCTGTTGTTAAACTTAATTTTAGTCATTTTGCATGATCCTTAAGCAGCATTCTACACAATGGATCTATGTTTCTTAAAACATTCCACTATATTTCACTGAAAACAAAAGGGATTTAGCAAAAGTTACATTTGATTGTGAAATTTTACTTTTCAAAACTCTTTGGAACTTCTGGTCAAGATGGTGGCACAGGCAGACACGGCTCATCTCTTCACACAACCACATCAAAATTACAACTAAACTATAGAACAACCATCACTCAGAACCATGAGAAATCAAGTTGAATGGAAGTCTGACAACTTTGGAATTAAAGAAACCACATCCATCCAGACTGGTAGGAAAGGCACAGATGTGGAATAAGCTGGTCCCACTCCCATGTGTGGTGGCTAAAAATTTGGGAGGGATATTTCAGGAATAAGGTATTCCACACCCACACCAGGCCCTCCAGCCCAGGGTTCCAGTACCAGGAAGATAAAGCGCCACAATTTCTGGCTGCAAAAACCAGAAGAAATTGAGTCGGTGGAAGAAAGTGCTGGAGCCCCAAGCAGTTCCTGCTTAAAGAACCCACACACAGACTCACCTCATCAGACTTACTCTCTCTGATCTCCAGCACCAGGGCAGTGGCTTGAAAGGCGCCAGTGACATACAAGGAAAACTGAAGTATCTGTCATCAAGGCAAGCAGAGGCCATTGTCCCTTTTCTAAACCATCCCCACAACAAAGCTACAGAGCCAGCAAGCTGATGCCACATCTGAGACTCAATCAATCTGGCTAACACTGTTTGAACTGCCTTGGAGATCCCCAGAGACTCTGCCCCACCCAACTTACAGACCCACTCAGCTGCTTTTCCATTTGAATTGTTGGTCTTGGCTCATACTGCACAACTTTCTAAATCCTCTCAATAGAAGCAACAGCTGGCCTCAGTGACCTCCAGGCCTAGCAGTAGCAGCAGTCAGCCTAGATTCACAGCTTGGCTTTGCCTGGGAATCTCCAAGCTCAGCACAAGTAGCAGCCCTCTCATATTGCTTTATAGCTCAGGCAGAATGATCCCAGGCAAAACACAGGTAGGGGCTGACCTTAGCCCACATTACCTGAGAAAAACAAGATCCAGAACATCCAGCGGACAGCTATAGACTGCATCTGAACACCAATACCCTGTCCTTGCACAGCTGATCCTCCAAGGAGGCTGGAGGTTGGTGTTCAGTGGTCACAGCCAATCCTCATAGTTGACTGGCCTGGGTAAACCCCTCCCATTGATCTGCCAACAGCAATCAAAGCTCAACTACAAAGGGAGGTCGAACTTAGAAAACAGGAAAGGCATACCTTAAGTACTCAGCTTGGGTGATAGGGGAGGCTTTGCCATTAGACTCTACAAGACATCTACTACATTAGACCACACTACCAAAACACAGAGTGAAAGCAGCTCTACCTAATACATTGATACAAAAATAGGGAGACAAAGAAACATGACCCAAATGAAAGGACAGATTAAAACTCCAGAAAAAGAACAAACAAAATGGAGATGAGCAATCTATCAGATGCAGAGTTCAAAACATTGATAATAAGGCTGCTCAAGAAGCTTAGTGAGGACCACAGCAGCATAAAAAAGATCCAGTCAGAAATGAAGGAAACATTAATTTAAATTAAAGAACAATTTACAGGGAAAAAACAGTAGAGTGTATGAAGCTGAGAATCAAGTCAATGATTTGAAATATTAGGAAGCAAAAAACAACCAATCGGAACAAGAAGAAAAAAGCCAAAAGATGAGGGTAGCATAAGCAACCTCTGGGACAACTTCAAGAGGTTCAATGTTTGCATCATAGAGGTGCCAGAAGAAGAGAAAGAGCAAGAAATTGGAAGTCTATTTGAACAAAATAATGAAAGAAAACTCCCTCATTTGGTGAAAGAACTAGACAGGCAAGTCCAGGAAGTACAGAGAGACCCAAACAAGATGGATCCCAAGAGTTCCACACAAAGACCCATTATAATGAAAATGCCAAAGGTTAAGGATAAACAATAATCTTAAAAGCTGCAAGAGAAAAGAAGTTAGTTATCTACATATAAGTTCCCATAAGACTGTCAGCTGATTTCTCAAAAGAAACTTTGTAGACTAGAAGGGGTTGGTAAGACACATTCAAAGTTATGGGACCTACAGCCAAGATTTCTCTACCCAGCGAAGCTATTATTTAGAATCAAAGGGCAGATAAAAAGCTTCCCAGACAAGAAAAACCTAAAGGAGTTCATCATCACCAAACCATTATTATATAAAATATTAAAGGGACTTGTTTATGAAAAAAAGATCAAAACTATGAATAATAAAATGTCAAAAATACATTATTACAATACAATTGTTAACAATTGTTATATATTATATCATTTGGAAAGAAATATTAGTGACCTTGTCTAGTATGACTGTAATAATAGTAATAAAACTGAATCTTGGAAGATTACATTTCTGGTCAAAAAAAGTTTTTTAAAGAATCTAAGCAAACAAGCAGAACAGAAGCAGAATTATAGATATGGAGATCATTTGGAGAGTTACCAGCTGGAAAGGGAAAGGGGGAAAATGGGAGAAAAGGTGCAGGGATTAAGAAGTACAAATTGGTGGATACAGAATTGACAGGGGCATATTAAGAACAGTATAGGAAATGGGGAAGCCAAAGAACTTACATGCATGACCCATGGACATGAGCAAGGTGGGAAATGCCTGAGAGAGTGTGGGTTGCTTTGTGGAGGGGGCAAAGAGGGACACATTGGGACAATTATAACAGCATAATCAATAAAATATGATTTATAAAAACTCTTTGATAAGATCCTATACCCTTAGGATGAATTCCTAAATTCTTAGAGGTCTCTTCACATGATCATCTCTCATTAATTACATTTTCTTTAGTGGCTGAAAAATGTATTACATAAAATATGACCATTTTCAAAATAATAATGTATTAAAAACAACAAGGTTTAATCTCCAAAACAAATGAAATATTTAATATATATGAAATTTCACTTTATGTTAACACAAGCATGTAGAAACATTAGTCAAAATATGACATGACTCATTGATCATTAATCACTTAGCGATTAGGAAAAGCAGTTTAGGATAAAACTAAGGGCAACAAAACCAGAAGATAATTGATGACTGGAAGAGATCCTAAAACCATAGACTCCCAGAGACAATAGGCTCTAGGCCCATGAATTAGAGGCAGTAATCCCCAGATCAGGGGGGAAAAAGAGAGAAAATAATGCCTGAGGAAAAATAAAAGTGAAACAATTCTCATACAGAATTATGCTGCATCAGTCCAACTAAAGACCTCACTAAAATATAGTCTTCTTATTAAATTCATTGCCACCTTCCAATAAGGAGTTCCTGTGAAAAATTTCTGATATCCAGCAATTATATGCAAACACCACACACAGGCAACAAGAGTTCATCAGACGCTCCTCATTATGAAACAGAAAATATCAAAAGAATGAAGGAAATTAGCAGTGTTGAGGGGAGAAAGATGTTTTTTACATAATGAAGAGTAATCCATAATTGAATGCAGAAGAGATGAATCCAGTAGACAATGGATATTGATGATGATTGAGAAGGAAAAAAATAAAAGCGAAAAGAAACAGAAAGGACTGGCAACCAGGAAATCAGGGAAAGAAGGGCCAAATATCATTGACTTTATGAAAAGAAATTGCAAGGCATGGATTATTTATTCTCTTCTTTTTTTAGTGAGTAGGTAAAAAGCATTCCCTTGATTTCTTCGTAACATTGAAATTGTATAGTCTAAATATTACAATCATCACTGTTTTATAAAATAGCTGGTGTGTTGATGTGTGTATGAGCAGAATAGTGCCCTGCCCAAAAGGCAGGTTTCTCCTCTTGACAGCGTCAGCCCGTTCCATCTAACACCTGACAGCACACCACTGGCAGTCCTGTCATCGCTTGCTTTCTCCAGGCATTTAAGGATGTCATTAGACCTTAAGCTTTCTGTAGTGAGAAAGGATGTATACTTGTACTTTTTTCATGTTATATTTGACAGTCTTTCTGTGAATTACTGCAGTGTTCTCATGGGCCAGATGTCAAGGAAGTTTGAAGGAATGGGACAAGTACTATAGATATTTCAGTGGAACTTGACTTTAAGACTGAAGAAAGAGGTCCAAACTCACAGATATTACATTATTTTTTAAAGCGCTTTCCTTCATGGCATTGAAATATATGCATATGGAAAGGTAAAAGCCAGGATCAGAGATGAACTCAGAGATACATAGATCGATGTGCATACGGGCAGAAATGAAATGAAGTGAAAGGAAAGCACTCAATACAAAAGAAGACTTGGAAGATGAAGAAAATGGACAGGCATTTATACAGAAGAAGAAGAAAATGTTAGTAAATCATGAGGCGAGAAAACAGGAGAAATGTATCTGTGATTTAGTGGGCCGTCAATGTTCTACCTGAATAAAATAAATTATGTGTGTTTAATCATTTTATTTTTATTTTATTTGGCCATATATATTTGAATAAAATGTATTTTTAAATATACATGTATATTCAGGCATTATCAGGATTTGTAGAAATGAATTATTAGGTAGTTAATATATTAGAGCCAATTTTGGATGGTACAGCAAAACACAGAGCTCCAAGGTAATAAAATTTATTAATTCTCTTGATTTATAAAGGCATTTATAAATTATGTTAGCACACATGTTTTTATCTAATTATCCTGTTCATCTGGGAAATACATGGGGCAAGTGTTGTATATTACAGGGGAGGAAATTGAGACCTAAACCAAAGCAGTAATAAACAATCGCAATGATAGGTAGAAAACAGGTTTTCTTTCTCCCATCGAGCCTCTTACTCTTTTCACAGTGTAACCCCAACTACATTAGGGGAGGCAAAAATGGGTGAGAAGAAGAGTGTAATAAATACACAAGCAAACAAAGCTAAAGTATGAGAGTAAAAACCACATGGGTAGTATCCAGAAACTTCACAGTAACACTCCTGATTTTTTTAAAGATGTAAGCGATGAAATGACCATGTAAAACATGAAAAAGGAGAGTAGGCGGATAAGTGTCATGCACAATTTTACATCACAAGTCTGCTTGATGAAGTAAACTATAAAACATTCATTTACAAAGTCTATTTTAAGGGTGTGCTATTCAAAGTTGTCCAAAGAAACAGAATCAATGGGAGACAAAGTTTTAATTATCTCTCTGTCTCTCTATCATCTATGTATCAGAGAGATGGATTTATTATTATAAAGAATTGGTTCAGCCCTGGCTGGCGTAGCTCAGTGGACTGAGTGCGGGCTGCAAACCAAAGCATTGCAGGTTCGATTCCCAGTCAGGGTACACGCCTGGGTTGTGGTCCAGGTCCTGAGTGGGGGTCACATGAGAGGCAACCACGCATTGATGTTTCTCTCTCTCTCTCTCTTTCTCCCTCCCTTCCCCTCTCTAAAAATAAATAAATAAAAATAAAATCTTAAAAAAAATTCTTTAAAAAAAAAGAATTGGTTCACATGATTCTGGAAGCTGGCTCATTCAATATTTGTAGTTTGGGGTCTGCAGATGAGAAAGCCACAGGAGATCAAGTTGAAGGCAGTCTGCAGGGTAACTCTCTCTTGCTGGAATAAGGCCAGTCTTTTTGTTCTATTCACACACTCAGTTAACCGGGGGAGGCCTGCCCACATTATGGAGGGTAATCTGCTTTACCCAAAGTTCACCATTTAAAATACCAGCCCCCCACTGCCATTTGACAGGTAAAATTAACCATCACAAGGATATATCCTCAACAGGAAGCTAAATATCCAGAGATAAAAACTGTACCTTGTTGTATAATTTCCACCTATTTTCTAAAAAAATAACTTAAATATCATGTCACAAATGGCAGAATTTCCACTTGTTAAGGCTAAATATATTCCATTGTATGTATATACTACATTTTCTTTATTCATTCATTGGATTTCTGGGTTGTTTCCATATTTTGGCTGCTGTGATTAACACTTCATTAAACATGAGAGTAGAGATAAAGACAAAAACAAAAAACAAAACTTAAATATCTACCAAATATCTACTGAGTGTCACCCCCTCCTCCAATTGTTAGTGATGTGTGGTGAAACTGAAAGACAAGGCCCTGAGCCTAGTGGTTTTTATATGGCCGTCACCACTGATAACTCAACACTGGGGCAATCACGTTTAAATATATTAGTTTGTTTACAGCAAAAGATATCTTGCCTCAATGTACACAGACCTTTTCCTCATTGGCAGACTGTTCCTTTAACATCCTTAGTGATGTAAACCCATTGACAATTTATGGCAGATAGAGCCTTCAACAAAGGGTAGTGAAACATGGATCCTTGAACACCCACTCTGGGAGAAAACAGAATTAAATATTTTTAAAACTTTCTGTATTTTCTATCAGTTTGTATTGAAATCATTTTTACCAAAGGACTTTACGATGAGATATAATCCTTTTAAAATGCTACCTATTGAATATTGTCTGATATTGTTGAAAATAGCTTTAAGAGGAAATGTTACATCTATATGAACATTGTACTTTATAACATATGCTTCCATCATAAAACATTTATTATAAGCTAAAATGTCCAGTTTGATTGGCTTGTGGGGTTTTGGACATTTTAAATTATTTGGTACTAATAATTTTTTACTGAGATTGATACACATGAATACTTACAAACAAATATATCTTATTCAGGAATGCTTGATCATTGAAATACATACCCTTTGTATTAGTTTCCTAAGGCTGCTGTAACAACTTCGCACATACATGATGGTGTAAAACAGCAGAATCATTTTTTTCACATTTTTGGAGGCCAGAAGTCCTAGGTCAATAGCATTGGGCTAAAATCAGAGTGCCAGCAGAGCCATCTCCCAGGGGCTGTAGGAGAGAATCCATTCCTTGCATTTGTGGTGTCTGATGGCTGCTGAAATTTTTCAGATTGTGTGCACATTTCTCCAGTCTCCAAGACCATTACCATCAAATTATTCTTTGTTCTATGTTCATATTGATTTCTCCTCTGTGTGTTTGTATAAAATCACCTTCTGCTTTTATGTTAGAAGACAATTTGGTATTGCATTTAGAGCATACCAGGTCAATCTCTTTATTTCAAAATGCCTAATTGAATGCTATCAGCATAAAGTTTTTCTTATATAAGGCCACATTTATAAGTTCTGGGCCTTATCTTTGGGTGGGGAAAGGGAGATGGGCATTATTCAGTTTACTCTACCCTCCTTGTAACACGTGATTAATTTTCATCTTCGTGAATGGGTTACCGAAGATAACATAAATCATGGTACTGTACTAAAAAACTCCAAAATATTGGTGTCTTAAAACAACAAATGCTTATTTATCTCTCATGCTACATATCCCTCATGGTGCCCTTACATAGGGACTTAGGTTGACAGAGCCTTTCCTCTTAGGAATACGGCCTGGCACAGACAGGAAGGGACTGTGTGAATTGTGCACCATCAATTTTTTTTTATTTTTATATATTTTTAAAATTTTTTCTGGCTGGTGTAGTGCAGTGGATTGAGCATAGGCAGTGAAGCAAACAAAGGGTCACTGGTTTGATTCCCAGTCAGGGCACATGCCTGGGTTGTGGGCCAGGTCCCCAGTGGCAGCCTCGTTAGAGGCAACCCAACATTGATGTTTCTCTACCTCTCTTTCTCCCTCCCTTCCTCTCTCTCTAAAAATAAATACTAAAACCTTTAAAAATAAATAATTAAATAATTAAATTTATTTAATCTTCATTGTATTTTTCCATTACCATTTAATCCCCTTATACCCGCCCCCAGCCCATGTCCATGAGTCCTTTTTTCTTTTTTCTCGATCCCTCCATGCACTAACCTCCCCCGCTAGCTGTCACCATCAATTTTTAAAGACTACACCTGGAAGCCCGCATTTCATTGATCACTCCTAACCTTTAAAGAGCCTACTCTGTGTCTAGAAAGTGAAGAATCCAAAATGTTGGTGAGTAGCTATGACTATCACAATGAAGTTGGGTGTTTTAGGTCAAAGCTCCACTACTACATAGAGAAAATTAATTTGGAATAAAAGTTAAGAATAAATGAACTTATTTAGAAAGATATGGCTTTTTTAATACTAACACCAATATTCTAACTGGGAGATTGCACTTTAAAATTTTACATGAAAATTTAGAAAATGCCATATTACTTTTAATATGGAATTATATACTTAAATTATGCACATACTGTTAGAAGACCCAGACTATTTTTTAAATGATTATTGAATTTGTTAGGATAACATTGGTTAATAAAATTATGTTAGGTTTCGGTGTACAAATCTAGAATACATCATCCATATATTGTATTATGTGTCCACAACCATAAATCAAGTCTTCTTCTATCTCCATTTATAACCCCCTTATCTCTTTTTCTTCCTCATACTACTTTTTCCCTTTGGTAATCATAATACTATTGTCTGTTTCTTTGAGTTTTTTTTTCTTAACCCCTTTCCCCTTTACCTTTTCAACTAGCCACCAACACCCCTCCCCTCTGACAGCTGTCAGTCTGTTCTCTATGAGTCTGTCTATCTTTTGTTTGTTAGTTAATGTTAACCATTAGATTCCACATGCAGGTGAAATCATATGGTATTTGTCTTTCTCTGGGTGGCTTATTTCATTTAGCATATTATGCAAAAGGCAAGATTTCCTCCCTTTTTTTTAGGTCCATGTAGCATTCCATTTTATAAATGTACCACAGCTTTTTCATCCACTCATCTACTGATGGGCACTTGGCTGCTCCCAAGTTGCAAATAATGTTGCAAATAATGCTGCAGTGAACACAGGGGTTCATATATTATTTAAATAAGTGTTTTGGGTTTCTTCAGATAAATTCCGAGAAGTAGAATTAGTGGGTCATAAGGCAGTTCCATTTTTAATTTTTTGAGGAAATTCCATATGGTTTTCCTCAGTGGCCACACCAATCTGCATTCCCACCAACAGTAAGTGCATGAAGGTTCCCTTATCTCCACATCCTCACAGACACCTGTTGTTTGTTGATTTATTGATGACAGCCATTCTGACAGGTGTGAGGTGATATCTCATTGTGTTTTTAATTTGCATTTCCCTGATGATTAGTGATGTTGAGAATCTTTTTGTATGTCTATTAGCCATTTGTATGCCTTCTGGAGAAGTGTCTATTTGGGTCCTTTGACCATTTTTTAAATTGGATTCTTTATGAGGTTTGTGTATGTGTGTGTGTGTTGAGTTTTATAAGGTTTTTAAAATAAGTTTTGGATATTAACCTCTTATCAGATATATTATTGGTGAGCATATTCTCCAGTTCAGTGGCTTGTCTTTTCATTTTGTTGATGATTTCCTTTGTTGTGCAAGAACTTTTTAGTTTGATGTAGTCCCATTGATTATTTTTTTCTTTTGTTTCCCTTGCCCAGGGAGATTATCAGAGAAAAACATAGCAATGAGAAAAACACTTTTCTCATTGCTATGAGAAAAGTCTGTGATTCTACTGCCTATTTTTTTCCTAGCATTTTTAATTCATTTTGGGTATATTATACATGTGTATTGTATAGGAAGGTTGTATAATTTTATTTTATTTTTTGCATATATGTGTCCATTCTCAATACCATTTATTGAATAGACATTCTTTACCCCATTGCATGTTTTTGCTCCTTTGTCAAATAACAAAAAGTGTCTGCCTTAAGATTGGGAATAAGACAGGGATATTGTTTTATGACTTTTATTCAACATAGCACTGTAAGTCCTATCCACAGAAATCATACAAGAAAAAAAATGTATCCAAATTGGAAAAGAAGAAGTAAAACTTGTCAGTATTTGCAAATGACATGTTACTGTGTATGGAGAACACTGAAAATTCCACCAAAAACCTACTGGAACTGACAAATTAATTCAGTAAAGTAGTATGATACAAAATAAATATCCAGAAATCAGCTGCATTTGTACCAATAATGAACTATTAGAAAGGAAAGATAACAATCACATTTACAATTCTTTCACAAAATACCTAGGAATAATGTTAACCAAGGATGTAAAATACTTTATTCAGAAAATTATAAGATACTGAAGAAAACAAATTTAAGACATACACAAGTGGAAGCATATGCCATGTTCATGGATAGGAAGAATTTACATCGTTAAAATGTCCATACCACCCAAAAGGATCTGTAGATTCAACACAATTCCTATCAAGATACCAATGGTATATTTCACAGAACTTTATTTTCTCGTAATTAGTATTGGTTCTGATTTTGAAGCATAATTGAACTAGGTACTGCTATGTGGACGGGCCTAAACATACAAAGTGGTGATGGGGGAAGGCGTGATATTGTCTCTTGTCACAGTGTGACTAACAAGCCCTTTGTAAAGGCTTTCATGTTTGTCTTGTGAGTAGCTTTTCCAGCAGAAAGATGATATAGAATTTATGTAAGGTCAATAAAAGGACAATGGCCAATGAAAACAGGAATGAATTATTGGAGTGTTCTGAAGTTAAAAAGAACTTGAAATCAATTTTATTATTTGTAGTAAGGCCAGGTTCCTAAGGGAAACTTGAAATGCGGCTTTTGGGTGGATAGCAATTGACAAGAATGTGCCCTCAGCATTGGCAGACAGACACACACTTATTCGACCAACTCGACAGAGAGGTTTTAAGAAATAAATGTTTTACATATAAAGGAAAATAGCGCCATGATTTTTATAAAAGTGTGTTATAAATTGAAAAGTACTATACAAATTCAGGCTTCTTCATCTCTGCAATTTAGTATGTTAATTCATTGTAATGTCTCAGAATTTATAGCTCAAATACATAGAACAGATATCTTTTACATGCGTTTGATATTATCTTATATTTTCCAAACATTAGAACTCTTAATAGAATATAGGATAGAAAATTGCAAAGAGATAAAATTAAGAGGCTCTCTCTAAATTATCAGCTAAGACAAACAGGTTTAAAGTAGGTAGAATGAAATAAATAAAAGAAGTGGTGACCTCTGGGAGCTCAGAAGCATTTAGGAAGCCAAGAAGTCAGTTGATGCAGGGGGTGAATTTGGATAAACATCATAAAATTTTAGAGTAACAATGTCATATATTATTAAACCAGAATACTTTTGATTTTAATAAGATCTCCAGGGTGATAGGGACAAGCTGGGATTCTCCAAGCACCCTGAGTTCTGTCTGTACTCTCTTTGTAATTCAAAATACTTCACATTTTATCTACATGAGGAAATTTTTAACTTATAATTCCAGTTGTTAAGTACCTAACACATTAAAAATGATCATTTTCCAAAAATCACAATGTATAATTTTATGCTTTCTACATCTCACTAGATCACTTAATTAAGAAATTATAGGCATGATCTTCCTTTGGGACAGGCTCACACATTTCTCACCCCCATCTTATTCCTCCCTAGTGGGTTAATTTATTTTTCAATAAAATATTCACCTTACAATATTCCTTTAACTTTTATTTATTTTTATAATTGGTTATGGTTAATATAAGATATCTGTGAGTATTAACAGTAGAAAAATTTACTTGTAATAATTTGATTAAAGAACTTCCAGAGAGTTTTGAATGTCTATATATTATTGTTCAAAAGAAAAAGAATAAGTACAGATATCATAGTAGCTTGAAAGTAATGTTATATTAGAAAAATTTAAATGATAAAATTGAAAGCATTAAAATGTCAAATGGTATTGAATAATTAATTCTACAGAAAGTATATATGTTCAAAATCGATGAATAGCCCATTTTTATGAATGTCTATATTTCCTCAATATCAGAAAGAAGAAATAGAATTGGGTTTTAAATAAAAATAATTGCCATTTTGTATCTTTTTGAAATTACTTATTCTAAAAATATTTCTCTTTTACCTACCATATTTCAAAACTTTATGTAAGTACCAATAATAAGTTAACAAAACTCTTACATGGTCTCTATATTCAAGGAGTTACATTCCAATGGAAGTAAGCAGACAATAACCAAGATAAAAATATAAAATAATTATAAATATGCATTAATATTTGTACTATGTATATTTGTAAGTATTATATGTTAATGTATATAATAGAAACACAAAAATAAATGTAGACAAGTATAAACACTCTAAATAAGTTAAGGGTGACAACTTAGATGAGGGTTTGGAGTGGTTATTTTACAATGGGAAAGAGAAGACCTTTCTAAGAATGACCATGAATTATACCAATTGGACATGCAAAGATCAGTGAAAAGAATGTTTCAGTTAAAAGGAATAAAGGCAAAAAAAGGCTATATGTTAAAAATAAGTAGTATGAGAATGTAGATGGAAATTATGAAGTTATGAGGGAAACACCAAGAAAGCAGTAATTGTCTTCTGGAGGCTGGGTTCCTTGTGGTACAGTCTTCCCCTGCACTAGGTGAGTGTTCATGGAATCTATCTGTATCAGTGATCCAGCTGGTGGTGTTGTGAGAGGCTGCATTCAGCCTCAGTGAATTATTTTTGAAGACTTTCAATGTATTTGCCCATTTCATGATGGGTGATTTACGAGCGCACCTGCCCACACCACGCTGAGTGTTCAGCAGTTTTTGACCAAAAACAGCATGGCTCCCATGCCTTTCCCACTATCTCTTTGAGTGACTCTTTTTTTGTTTCTCCAGATGAAAAAAGTCCTCAAAGGATAATGTTTTGTCAATGTGAAAAAGGTGAAACAAAAACCAGCAAAGGACTAAAGGTATCAAAATCAATGAGTTAAAAAACGGTTTAAGCGGTGGAAAAAAATTTTCAATAGGTGTATTGCATCAAATAGACAGTAACAAACATGACTGAAGTTTAAACATGTAAGAATAAATACATATTTTTTATAAATAAAGTCTAGGTTTTTGGGGCTCATCCCTTATAAAATGTAGGAATGGTCGACAATGGGAAGATTAAGTTGGAGGCTCTAGACAATAAATAATTCTAAGCAAGGACACAGATGATATTTTAATTTTAGAAAGCCATATTGATTGAGAATAAAGAAAAAAATAGAAAAGATGGAGGCAAAGTATTAATAAAACAGAACACTCCAGATAGAGAGAATCCTAGCCCACAAGGACTATATGGATAAAAGAAATAGATTGAATTAGTTTATACTGAAAATTTGAATGTAATTTCAATAATGGTTTGACCAGCTTTGCCTGACATCTGTCATAACAGGCACGCTCTCTTTGTGCCGTCACTATCTTTATCTTTATATTAGGAATTATGTTCATACACAGTGTTATAGATTTGTGTAGTTCAACTGAAGTTATAGTGTGTACTTCTGTTTCTCATTCCTCTTTTTTCCTTTGGTTGTTCTCCAAAAATTGAGGAACCTAATAATGTCCACTTAGCCATTTTACATTCAGAAGTCAATAAAACATTGTTTTCATAACAGGTTCCAAATATTTCATCGTTGGGATATACAATTGTTTTAAAATAATGTACAACTGTACATTTTACATTTGTCATGACAAATAGTGCATAGCAAATATACAATGGTACATTTACTATTTGAATTGAAATGTATTATTTGTCACTTTACAAAATTGAGAATTGTTTGAATCACTAGAAAAGGAGTGAGACAACATAGCAGGAGGTTATCAGAATTTATTTTGGCACTAACTAGAAGCAAAAAAAAGTCAATACAATAATTACACAGGTGTGCTTTGCTTGCTGAAAGGAGTCTCTCTGTGAGTCAAGGAAGAGGAGAGAAATTCTAATTTGTAACACAACTCTCTGTGTTCTATTATCTAAAGAAAAGAAATAAGTAATCTAACCTATTCCTATACAGTTTTGTGCAATGAAGAAACTCACTATGATCTAAAAATATTTTTCTAGGCTAAAACATGACTTTATACTTTCCTCATGACTCATAAATATTCTATATAGGCAAAATTAATATCACTCAAAATTAATGAAATAGGAAAGATAATCAATGCAGAACATTTTACTACAAAGAAAAAACCAGGGGAGAAAGAGACACAAAAAACGAGAGACAGAGAGAAAACAGAAAAGCAGAAAAGTTCGTCAGAAATATATTATGAACAAAAATATGATTATATATGTTACATTATGCAAAGCAGTTAATTAATGTATTGCTTCTATACAGCAAGAAACCTAGGCCTTCTACAAAGACACAGTAGGACAATAAAAGATGAAATCTTAAAACATTTAGATAGGACTGATAAGTCTTGTAAATGAATGCCACTATGGCAGCGGCAGAAAGGGAAAGTCCCTGCTGAAGAGTTAAGGGCATGGAGGAAAACCTTAAAATGAGGAGGGACATGAATAATGGTTTAAAAGGAACATAAGAGAAAATCATTGATTTTAAATGGTTCCAAAGTGTTTCACTATATACATAATTTGTATCTTTAAAGGCAAGAAATTAATAATGTGAGAGAAAAAACTCTAACAGTGTAATTCCATATACTTTCCAGACAGAAGGAAAATCTTTGAAATGGAAAGGTTTACTGTCCATTAATTCTACTTTTGCCAATTTACACTAAATTTATTGTCACACATCAGCATAATGATGTATGTAAACAAAAACTCCAAATAGCTAGTATCAATAAGAGGAAAATATTAATGAACTAATGAATTTGACGGCACAACTGAGAAGCCATAAAGGTGAACAACTAGAAAAAGGGCTGAGTGTAAGGTTACGACAATGTTTCATCTGTATGGACATTTTTTCACAATTTATTCTTGATGGCACTGTTGTTTCCTGTTTTCATTTACTTGGGGAGGGGTATTAGGCAAAATTGCCCCCAGAGTTCCATCTAGGTTCCTCATACCATTCCCCAGGGCTCCTTGAAGATTTGTTTGACTCTAGGACTGGGGCAGGGAATACTCAAGATGAGCTCAGAATATTTTTTTAAAGGGATATAGGAGTAATGTTTGCATAATAAAAGAATAACTATAATATGATCTATAGCAATATAGCTTATTAAGGGAGCTATACTGCATTTATACAATGTCATACTTGCAGATGTTTTAGAAACTTTAAGCAATTCTACATAACTGCTGTGGGAGCTCTCCAAATCACTGTTTTTGTGTGTGTATGAAAAATCATGCTAGGGAAATATAAGTGTCTGTAAATGTGTGAGCATTCGTGCCTGTGTGTGTATGCACACACACTTTGTTAGTTTACTTTTTCTGAGAAGAAAACACCAAGATAGTGCAAAGTGTTTACTGGAGGAAATACTTTTGAAGGAAAATGAGTGGGGGGAGCCACAGCTGGTAAATTTTGATACTGTAATACAGTTTATTCCCTATGAAGACAGAGAACAGGAAAAAGGATTGAAATGCAAGAATCAGACTACAGAACAGTTTCAGTCAAGCTCATGGAGAATCTTCAAGTTGGAGTCGCCTGATGGAGATGTCCTATATCTTGAAAGAACAGGCCTGCATGCTCTATCACATACATGGGCATCAGCGTGTATATGCTAGCGAATTCAGAGGGTAGCACCTGGAACTACTGGTTGATAACTACCCACGCAGGAAACCAGCGTGGCACATTTTCATGGCCGCTGCACTTTTTTCTCTTTTTACAGTAAAAGGTTTGTTTTATATGCAAGTTTTTGAATAGTGCCTGCTCTCTCCTGGCCTCTCTTTCTGAAGGAAAGCAGAGACAACAAATGTTAGTGGAACAACCTATAGTTTCAGTCATTGAATTTTGGTCTTGGATTGCAATTGTGCTTATCCTTTCTCTCCTACATAACCCATGCTAAATTTCACTTATCATCAACTATCACCTCAGCATGTCTTGGTGGCTTACCCAGTAATATGACCCAAACCTTCATTCTCAAAGGGTCATTCTGCTATCAGGTGGAAGTTGCTGCACATGTCAATTCATACAGAACAAGAGGGTATCAGAAGGCACACATGTTTGTCAGTTAAGTTTTGTACATTCCCCTCCGTTCTGTTAAAGTAAGCCTGTGTCTTTCTGCTGATCAGGGTCAATTACCCTGGCTGGTAATTGGCTCATGGGCAAATAGTTGTGGTATGACTTTTAGTTGGTAGTCCAATGGAAGCTGTGCTGTATCTCCTTACAATAGCGTGTCCTATTTGTGAACCAAGATTTCCATTCTTGAAGAACCAGGGTGCAGGGTGAGGAAGTTCACATTTCTCTTATGGTTCATTGGAAATAATAGTAAGTAGAGTCATGCTTCTTTCTGAATATTGGTCTGGGACCTACATGATCTTCCTACTCGGGACACAACACTGTGTAAATTCTTAGTAAATATACTTACTTTGAAGGGTGGCATCTATTCTAGTTTTTGAGATAGTAATTCAGTTGTGCATTTAAAAAGATGTTCCAGATTTGATGGGACAAATTATTCCCAGATGGTGCTTTGTTTGATATGATCCATTATTGTGAAGTGAGTCATATGGTCATATGCTATGCAGTGGCAGACTCCATGCCTGTAGATGAATTATCCTACATCTTGTATAATGGTATTGGCCTGCTCTTTAAAAGCAGAAAAAGCAAATATATACTCAGAAAAAGGTTTTTCTCTCTGAGATGATGGACTTCTGAGTCCAAAGGGGATTGAATCAAATACAGTCAGATTGCTATTAAGTCACTGGTTGATTCCCTTGAGGAATATTGCCATATTTCAGATTCAGTATTGGTCTTTTTTTTTAACTTTTGGAATTTAAGACACAGCAACAGCTAATAAAAGTTCATGCTGTTTGGTTCCTAGACAGTCTCTACATATATCTCCTTGACCTTTTTTGTGCTTACAGGTATGTTCTAGAATGGTCGCTGAAGAAGCTTGGCTAACATCAACTGGCCAAGTCATATGTTTTGTCTGTGTAGTTGTTCTCTGCTTCATTGTGGTGTGTGTTTTCTAACAGGCTTTAACATAGGCTATAAAAATCTTCCTAATACATACCCACACACACACATATATATATACATATATACACATATATACATGCATCCATATGCTTATACCACAAATCTTTATGTCTGTGGTTGTCTTAACTTTCTATTACTACTACAGCAAAATATCACAAACTCAATGATATAAAACAACACAAATGTATTCCTCTATAGTTTTGTAGGTTAGAATCCCAACATTGATCTCACTGGGATAAAGTCAAGGTCTCATTAAGGCTACATTTCTACCTGGAAGTTCTAGAGGAATGTCTGTTGTCTCGTCTTTTCTGCTTTCTAGCAGTTTCTACGTTCCTTAACAATTGGCCCTCTTCCCCCATTGTCAAACCCAGAAGGGGGTATCTCTCTTATTGCTCTTTCATGATCAAAATTCCCTCTCAACATAGACAAAAAAAGTTCTTCTCTTTCAAGAATGTGTGTTCTTAGATACAGCCACCCAAATCATATAGGATAAGCTCCCCATCTCAAAGTCCTTGACCTTAATCGCATCTGCAAAGTCCCTTTTGACATGTAAGGTAACATATTCTCAGGTTTCAAGAATTAGGACATGGGTGTCTTTGGAGGACAGTGGTATTATTCTTATCACAGTGGTTTTCTAGTTATTGTTCTTCCAGACTCCTGAACACATGGATGGCCATTGATCCCTGCCTAGGAATCTGCATGAATTCTCCTTAAGCCACCATTTCTCCATCCTTTGTGCATGACTGACTAAGCTATTGTAGTTATATCCATGAGGAAGATTATATTTAATCCCCACCATTGTTCAAGACCACCCTGCATATGGCCATAATGCAGCTGCCATTTATTTTTGGTTTTCACCCTGATCAATCTACCCGTAAGTCAGAGTTTGATGATTTTTTTCTCCTTCTTCAACTGGTCATAAGGGCTCCTCTCCACAATATGACCAAGCACAGTGCAGATACTTGATCATGCAACTTACTCATGTATTTTCATCCTGTTTGGGCTCAATGTAGAATAAAATATTTTCAATTTGATGGCCTGCTGCTAGCCTCATATGAATTTTTACATTTAGTGTTTCCAATAGCATACAAGTCTTCATGGTCCAGGTTTCTTTGGACTATATTTTGATAGATAGTGGAAGAGTTAATATAAATGTGAAGTGAAAGTGTAAATGATATTGTTCATCTCTCATGAACATAAAACTATTTCTTATCTTCTTATCTAATTTGAATGGAAAACCTGGTATTCATCAAGGTAATGATCACATTGCATATGCATAGACTTTACTAATGGGCTCTCTAAGAAATACAATGACCAGCAAAGTAGCTATGATTGGGACCTCTATGTTAAGCATCCCTGCAGCATTCCATAGTCATGTTCAGTAATTATCTGGTTTCTGCAGGAACCAGCCTGTCCAATAATATGGAGACAACCATATGAGATAGAGACAACCAGTCAGTCATGCATCATTTACATGTCTATGAATGACACTATTCTATTTTTACCATATCTCACAGTCTGAGAACTCAGTGTGTGAACAACGCTCTGAGGTGTCATTCAATTATATACTGAGGTATATCCATTCCAATTACATACTTGGGGATTGGGAAATGATTGCTAGGTAGGTTCATGGACCTTTTGGGCTCACAGTAAGCTAGGATCTTAGCCAGTACCCCATTTATCACTTGGTCCTTGTGAGTTTTCGCTTATAATATGGGAAACATCATAGCTTTTTGGGTCTTGTGGTTCCAATGTCAATTCAGACCTTGAGTGTAAGTGTCCTTAAAATAATTGGGTAGATCTCTTCCCCATGTCTGGGAGAATCATCACAGTGTGTACATTTTTATGGTGTCAATGGATTTTTCCTCATCATGACATAGGCACTTCTTCAATCAACTAATTCTAAACCTAAAATCTTCCTGACATCTGAGCAAGGGATTTTAACTTTGGCTTACAAGAAATACCTTCAACTGTGGGTAGATATTTTTATACAAATAGCTAGACCCTAGATTTAATACAGTTATTTTTCCATGGGCCAGCATTGATAATCTGTGGCAAAATCTCTCATTAACTAGGATCACATCAGTTCTCTACACTGTGGGTAGATATGTATAAAAATGTACCTAATGACTTACTTTCTTTTCACTGAAGTAGGAGTCAACCATTTTCTTTGAGTGAAACCAAATCTGTTCTGCATATCTATTTTAACCAGTGCCTTTGTTTCTATGGGAACCGTTGCATTGCAAACCTTTCTGCATGGCTATAACATGAAAGGGTGAAGGACATGGTGTGAAAGGGAAATTATAGATAGGCCAATGTTTTTATAGCCTATATTAAAAAGAAGGAGGTAGAAATTCTGGATATCAGAGCTTGTCATTTGGAAAGTGACCAGTAGGTAATGGACTGAAATGTAGAATACATTGATTGAACAATGACAAAAAGGGCAATGAGAAGTTTGTATGAAAAAGGCAAAATTTAGAAAGTACAAGACAATTGGCTTCCACTGCCTGAAAGTTGGTTATATGTAACATTTTCAAGGAGCATTTTCAGTTTACTTTAAAATAATCTTCATGAATTTGCAGGTTACTCGGTACCTATACTGCAGTAGAATTATAGCAAAACAAAAACAAAAAATCTTGTGTTTCTGTAACTCTTCATTTGTGAAAATTAATACCTATGAAATTAATTTCAATTTTATGAAAATTCTTGGTTTCTTTGGAGAAAATTCATGGTCTAAATGATAGGAAATTAGTATGTATATATATTTTTTTTTGAAAAATCTGAAACAGTTAAAATTTAAGCTTTCATATTCAATTTCATCCAGGAATCACAAAATATTTGATAAATAATGAGTTTAATTGTTTTCAATATATAAATAAAATTTAAGTCTCAGAGAGTTCAAATTAGTTCGCTTTAAAGTCTACAGAAACAGGTAGCCATCTGGACTCAAAGTATATCGGAGCTTTCCTATTTAGTCACATGCTGCATTAAATCTGTATAATTATATCAATTAATTGTAAATAACTGTTATTAGTAGTAATATGTCTTGCACTTATATTTTACCTTACAAAGTACATTATTTTTTAATCTTAGAAAGAACATATCTGTAAAAATAAAAGGGCATATATGTATGTTGAGGAATTAGAGAGCAAAGAAACAGTAGGTTAATGCCTTAAAGTTGCTTGGCTAATAAGTACTAGGACCGGGAACAGAAAGATCTTCTACCTTGTATGCACATCTCTTTTCAGAATTTTATCATGTGCGTAACTCAATTTGTGTACTGGAACACCAGCACTATTACCCTCAACATTTGACGGAATAACTGAAATGCCTGCCAAGTGACTCATGAGGGATCGATTCACGTCAATTCATATCTCAGTGGGGACAGAGTGGGATGGCATGAGATGGCATTAGATTAATCAGAATGGCCCTTAACTTAAAACTTCTGAATTCTTTATTTCTGGAATTTTCCACAATATTTCTGGATTTCAGTTGACCATGGGGCTAAAGGGGGACTACTGTACTCAGACTGGCTGTCGTTTAAGCTCATCCTTTTAGTTGATCCAGCTATTTGGATGAATGCAAATTAGGCTTTCAGAGTCAGAAAACTTAGAAGTAAGCAGCATTTTAATAATGAATTTAAACAGTTTCCATATTCTTTCACAGTAGGGGCAGAGGAAATAGTGGTAACTAAGTAGAGGCCATACTTATAGCTGCTGTGCTACATGAGAAACAGTTCTTTCCATTTCCTCGAGTTACTCGTATTAGAATATCTCATATACAAAGCTGGAGGTTATGGTTGCCAGGAAAGATTAAAAAATGTACAGTTCCTGTGGTTCAAGAGATATAACCAACAAAAAGTAATGGGAAAAGGCTTGCCCTTGATTTTTCTGTCCTTTGTCCATTGTAAATGAGCTGGATGCTGGATTGATGGACTTCTGACAGGCGCTGTAGCCTGTGACCTCTTCTCCTTTCTTGTAACTAGGTTGTCATTTGGACTAGTGGGAAAATGTTTTGGTAGCAGAACATTATGGATAAAAACAAAATGAGGAGGTTGTCAAATATTTTTGTTTAAATTTAAAATGGAAACGACACCAAATACATTCTACAATTTAACAGCTTCTCAAACAACAGATGTGTTGTGTTGTATATACAGTATCTGGCACTGTTAAAGGGAACTGGTTTTCTCTCAGACAAAAACCTTATGAGTTTTTAAGCAATTTCTGTTTACAAATTTACATTTACTCTCAGTAGAAATTTCTGAAGAGATCAAAATGTATATGAATTTTTCTGAATATGTTTACCTCACTAGTATACTTGCCACAAAAGAAGTATTAAAAAAACCCCACAAAAAAACTAGACTCTAGTCCTGGAGCTCCAGGTATTAGTATTTATTTGGCACAGATGCTAGAGCACATCACAGCATTTTTTAGGTGTAATACCTCCTTTTAGCATGTATTCCACTGTAACTTACATCATAACATTTTTCCAATAACATTTCCTCAATTAGATTTTGTTTTCGCTTACCATTTCCTCTATTTGTCCCCAAAAGACATACTAAGAAATCATCGAGGTTTATTTGTTGTTCATTTTTCAAATTTTGGGTTTAAATTTCAATACTGTCTAAATACACACACACGTGTTCATTACTCTCTGTATGTGTGGGTGGGGAGTATTGTCTACATCAGCATTTTCTATTCAGTTAAAACCATGCCATTGTGGTATCTTTTTGTCATATTTGAGTACAATTTCTTTGACAATAATAGTTTAATTCCAAAAGTTATTGTCAAAAGAAGAAACAGAAAAATTATTTGGATGCATTTGTATTAACTAAAGGCCAAATGATGCTAAACCTTCAACAATAAGGGTGCCCCATCATCTGCATGAGTAGGAAGTGATAGAAGTGTTGAGTTACCCCAAGACGCATAGTTCTAGAGATGCTGTGGATTTAATGAAACTGGTGCTATGGTGTACCATGAATACCTATTTCATAAATAATTCCATGCATACATCACCTGCTTTTTAGTTATTAAGAACGTCTTCATGTTTCATTATAAAAATTCATCTTATTTTTATCTTTTTATATGAGCTATGAATTTATACCTAATTTTGTTATTTTTACATATTTAAATAGCATATTAATAATAATTTAAATGAGCATGCAAGAATTCATGAAAATAATTTTACCCATTCAAATGAGGTTTTCTATTACTCAAGCTTGAACAGTACAGGTGGTGCAAAAGTATGTTTACAGTTGTTTATATGGAAAATAATACAATAATTAATTAATAATTCAAGAATAAACTCTGTGTTTCACATACAATTTTAAAGCTATTTTACCCCACCCTGTATTGTGTTACGGCATTAATATATTTACTGGGGAAGTAAATAAGTTGTAACTTTCTCTACTTTACTAAATAATAAGATTTTTCATTGTCATTTAAGATAAGCTCTCTCTTCAACTATATCCTCCATTGAAATATTTCTTTGCTTCTGGGCAACTAAATCGCAATATTCATACAACATCTTCATTGTTGTGGAAGTAGCAGGGAGAAAACGTACCAGTGTGGGCTCTCCAGATTTCCTTGGCCAAAATTTAATGTGAAATATTCTACTGATACTATTCACATAAGCCTTTGGCACTATTGACAGAATAGTTAGCACCATCAGAAGACTTTGTATTTCTTTAAGTTGCCAGCATAAGTTCACCAGAAGCATTTTATTTTTCATAGAAGTAAGTTGTTTTGGTTTGCTCATTATTGACATAAATTCAATGCTAAAGGCAGTATCCCCAGATAGACTCCTTTATTGTTTATCCCAGTTCTCATTTTAGCACATGGAAAATATCGTTCTGTACATTCTGAGTCCTCAAGGCTTCTGAAAACATAGGGGCCTCCTGTTACTAAATATACATTCTTTTAGTATTGTTTGTTCAAATGTTTCTATGCATTGCTAGATGCCACTTGATTTATTATATCTATTCAGTAATTTTGTTAAGAAAAAAATGCTATTAATCTGTGGCTGTATGCCACACACTATATAGTACAAACTTCTTGTACTATTCACTCTGGAATGTGTGTAGGAATCAGCCTCTAAGATAGCCGGTCAATGAACTTGCCTCTCGATATTTACATGCTTGTATATTTCACTCTCACAATGAATCTGGCTGCCTTGGATAATTGTCTTAGTCAATTCAGGATGCTTTAAAAATATTATAGCCTTGGAGCTTAAATATTTATTTCTGAGAATTCTGAATGTTGAGAGGCCTAAGATCTAGGTGCCAGCAGATGAGAAGTACTTTTTTCCTAGTTTGCTATCTTCTTGCTGTATTCTCACATGGCAAAGAGAAGGGGCTCTATTCTCTTCCCATTTTTCTAAAGACCATAATCTCATCATGGGGACTCCACTTCATGACCTCATCTAAACATAACTACTTGCCAAAGGTCACACCTTCAAATGCTATCACATGTGGGGTTGGTTTTTAACATATGAGTTTTGGAGAGACATAAACATTCAGTACATAGCAATAACAAATAAGATACTGCAGAGATTATTGGTGTGACTTCTGATGGTAGGACATAAAATATGCTTCAGCTTTTCTCTTGTGTTTCTGGATCACTCTTCTTGGGGCAAGCAAACTGTCACAATATGAGGACACTCAAGCAGTCCTATGGACAGACCCACCTGGTGAGACACTGAAGCAGTCTGTCAATAGCCATGTGTCGGAGTCATTCTAGAAGCAGATCCTCTGGCAAGCCATTGTCAGAGTGTGTGCTGTAGTTCTCACATCCCACAGAGCTTCGCCCTGGCTCTTAAGTGTCCTAAAAATCAACCAGTGTTTCTCTGATGTGTAATGTTAATTGTTTGTATATCTATTCTCTTTTCTAGTTCAGGAAAATCTAAAGTATTCTTAAAAGGTTATATCTAATATGCTTTTATCAGTCTATAAATATTTATAACTTCATCAGACAAAGTCTAGTAAATGATTGGTAAAACTTATAATTTTCTATCATAAAAAATTAATTCATCATTTATTTTCAACTTTTTTTTAATTCCTCAAGTGGAATGAAATAAATGTTTGTGAAAGTTGAGATTGTCTTTTGCTTATATGGATACTACTTTTAGAAAAAGAATATGCAAAGTTTTTTTTACAGCCTGTTCAAAAGTTGCTCATTTACTCTATCAGTTAGAGAGTGTGTGTAAATATATATATGTTTTTTGTTTATATGTTTATATATAAAATGTTTTTGTGGACTATATATATATATACTTTTGAAAATTATTCTCTCTGTGGAAGATCTGCTGGAGATATAGTAGCAACTTATTAGTAACTTTCATAGGCTTATATTTTAGTAATTGTCAAAATATTAATTTTTAAAAATATTTGGAGTTTTTCAGTATTTATTCATTTATTTTCTATGAGATACTGACACTGAAAATAAGGAAAGACCTCAGAAAACTGTTGGCAGTATCATTCAGAAATATTTAAATTCTTTGAAAATTTCACACATGGCTTCAAAATGTCATAGCACATTTAACACAGATGTTCTATGTTAGTTACAATTTAAGTTGGAAATAGGAGAGGGGGAGAGTTCACCACTCATTACCAAAATATTACTAGAGTGCTCCACAGAATACAGTAACAAATCACTACTTTTGTGGTAAAAACAAAATTGAAAGCTTTCTTCCTTTTACTAATTCTTCTTAACTTTCTTAGCCAAGAACCTAAGCTAGCTAGATAAAGGTTTAGCATTTTTAACAATAGACATGGATTTTTTTATTGCTGATTAACTCCAGTTATCTCCACTTCCCCCCACCACTCTACCTCACCCCAGCCATCCCTCCTCCTACTCTCAAACCTACTCCCTTTGACTTTGTCCATGTGTGCTTTGTACATGATCCTTGATGATCTTTTCCCTATTTTCCCCTGTTATTCCTCTACGCCCTCCTGACTGGTTACTGTCAGTGTATTTATTCTTTTAATGTCTCTGGTTATATTTTGCTTGCTTGTTTGTTTTGTTGATTAACTTCACTTATAGGTGAGATCATATGGTATTTGTCTCTCACCACCTGGCTTATTTCACTTAGTATAATGTTCTGTAGATCCATCCATGCTGTCATAAAGGGTAGGAAGCCCTTCTTTCTTTCTACTACATAGTATCCCATTGTGTAAATATACCATAGCTTTTTGTTCCATTCATTTACTGGTGGGCACTTAGGTTGCTTCCATCACTTGGCTATTGTAAATTGTGCTGCTATGAACATTGGGGTGCATAGGTTCTTTTGGATTGGTGTTTCAGAATTCTTAGGTTATAATCCCAGAAGCAGAACTGCCAGGTCAAAAGGCAGTTCCATTTTTAGTTCTCTGAGGAAATTTCTTACTGTTTACCACAGTGGCTGCACCAGTCTGCATTCCCACCAAAAACATAGTATGGATCCCTTTCCTCCACAACCTCACCAGCACTTATTGTTTGTTGATTTGTTTATGATGGTCATTTTGACTGGTGTGAAGTAGTATCTCACTGTGGTTTTAATTTGCATCTCTCTGATGGCTAGTGATGCTGAGCATTCTTCATATGTCTCTGGCCCTCTGTATGTCCTCCTTGGAGAAGTGTCTGTTCAGGTCCTTTGCCCATTTTTAATTGGGTTGTTTGTCTTCTTAGAGTTGAGTAGTGTGAGTCTTTATACATTTTGGAGATTGAACCCTTGTCTGAAGTATAATTTGTAAATATATTTTCCCATATGGTTGGTTTCCTTTTCATTTTGTTGATGTTTTCTTTAGCCATGCAGAAGCTTTTCACAGGAGAATTTTACAAAACATTTAAGGAAAAGCTAAACCTTATCCTTCTCAGACTATTCCAAAAATTCAAAAATGGGAAGACTCCCAAACTCTTTTTGTGAAGCTAGCATCATCCTAATCCCAAAACCAGATAAAAACACAACAACAACAAAAACTAGGGGCCAATATCACTGATGAACATAAACACTAAAATCCTCAATATATTGGCAAACCACATCCAAAAATACATTCAAAAGATCATACAACACAACCAAGTAGGATTCATCCCAGGGATGCAAGGATGGTTCAATATTAGTAAATCAATAAATGAAATACATCACATAAACAAAAGCAAAGACAAAAATCTCACGATCATATCAATAGATGCAGAAAAAGTGTTTGATAAGGTACAGCACCAATTTAGAATAAAAACACTCAGTGAAGTGGCATTAGAGGGAGCATTCCTCAACATAATAAAGGCCATATATGAGAAATCTACAGGCAACATTATATTAAATGGGCAAAAAGTAAAAGCTTTCCCACCACGATCAAGAACAAGACAAGGATGTCCAAATTTACCACTACTAGTCAACATAGTGCTGGAAGTCCTAGCCACAGCAATCAGATGAGAAAAAGAAAAAGGATCCAAATTGGAAAGGAGGAAGTAAAACTGTCAATGTTTGCAGATGACATGATAGTGGACATAGAAAACCCTACAGAGTGCACCAAAAAACTACTTCACGTAATAAATGAATTTGGCAAAACCATTGGATACAAAGTCAATATTCATAAATTGAAGGCATTTTTGTAATCCAACAATGAACTATCAGAAACAGAAATTAGGGGGAAAATCCCATTTGCTATAGCAACAAGAAAAATAAAATACCTAGGAATAAACCTTACCAATGAGGTAAAAGACCTTTACTCAGAACACTGAAGAAAGGAATTAAGGAAGACACAAATAAATGGAAGCATATACCATGTTTATGGATTGAAAGAATTAACATCATAATGTCCATACTACCCAAAGCAATTTATAGATTCAACACAATCCCTATTAAAATACCAATGATATATTTCACTGATATAGAACAAACACTTCAAAAATTTATATGGAATGATAAATGCTCCCAAATAGTCACAGCAATTTTGAGAAAGAAGAACAAAGTAGGAGGGATAACAATACCTGATATCAAACTATATTACAAGGCCACAGAAATTAAAACAGCCTGGTACTGACATAAGAACAGGCATAGATTAAAGGAACAGAATGGAGAGCCCAGAAATAAACCCAAGTCTCTATGGTCAATTAATATTTAACAAAGAGAGAAAAAACATAAAAATTGAGTAAAAATAGCCTCCTCAAAAAATGGTGTTGGGAGATCTGGAAAGCTACATGTAAAACAATGAAACTCAACCAACAACTTATACCATACACAAAAATAAACTCAAGGTGGATAAAAGATTTAAACATAAGTTGTGATACAATAAAAGTCCTAGAGGAGAACACAGGCTGGAAAATCTCAGGTATTCCATGCAACAATAGCTTCACAGATATGTCCCCTAGAGCAAGAGACATAAAGGAAAGAATAAACAAATGGACATGTTTTTTTAAAAATATTTATTTCTCCCTAAACCTTCTTGTTCATTTCTTGTTTTTCTCATTGTCTTTCAAACTTTTAACTCCAGAAGTTCAAAGCATGGGTTTAAGATTTAGACAGACCTTCCTTCAATCTTACTTATAACTAACTTGTCTTGAACCAATTATTTTACCTCCTCTTATCTCTGATTCCTCATTTTTAAAATTCTGTCATTGTAGTACTTATCTTAAAAGATTATTGGGTGCATTAAACATAATAATTCACATGAAGTCCTTATCATAGCATTCGATAGTCAATGAAAATTTATATAAGTTGTCCTCTCTCTCTTTTTATTTTTTATTGTGATGACCTTAAAAATATACCTTACAGACCTCCAACTACAGGGAGCACTATGGATCAAGGGCCCCAGCTGCTGTGTTCTGAAATCCAAAGCCATGTTGGCACTGAGAGCATGCTTCCCAAAGGCTACCTTCAGCCAAGGACTGAGTGTGGGTGATATTCTTGCCAGGCAAGGTATTCCTAAGAGATGCAAAGCTGATTAAAGCTGATTCTTTAAAGCTGATTCTGCTTTGAAGGCTTCTGAAGACCTTAGCAAACATTCCTTTGACTGCATGGCAGTGTAGCACACTTCTATCAGCCCCTCCTCACTTTTTTCCCTCCAGGACAGACTGCATAATGGTCTGGTTTCTCTCTCAGATTCCCCATGTTCCTTTACATAAACAACTATCCTATTAAAATCTTTGCAGCTCTATTCTCATCTTAGTGTCTGATTCTTAAATAACCCAGACTTTACATAAATATCTTTAGAAGACCTTGCCCTTTGTCATCAATACTCCTTGGGCTGCTCACATATATGCATCTTACTTTTAGCCTTACCTATATTTTCCTGCCTCACTTTCCTCACCTGCAGTATCTTACCAACAAAGCCCTGGAATCAATAAATAAAGTGTATGAAAGGGCCGACTTATAGAATTCATAGTCTGTTTCTCAAGAACTAAATTAGACTGCCCCAACATTGTCCTTAGGGATACATCCTGAAAATATCAAACTCATAATAAATGGATAACTTGGCCTAATTGGATCATTATTAGAGAATGAACAAAATGTATCTTGATCATTTTTGTAGAGAAATGGAAGAAAAACATACCAGATCCATGAATGTCAGTCAGTTAAGAAGTTGTAAATACATTTCACTGAAATGTGATACAGATTATAACAACTACTACAGATTTTTCTTGGTCTTTACAGATGTCTATATATGTAAGAACATTTGCCACAGTTTTCATAACAAGACTGCACTTTTCTTTGCTTTAAACCTACAAGATGAATCTCCAGATGGGAAGGGCCATATTATTAATCAATGTAGCACTTCCCAGAGTGAATCATGTCTCTTTAGAGTTCTTACACTTTGATTCCTGGTACCTTCACTTGAAGGGACCCCAGAAATACATCATTTTAGCTTTAGAGTTTTGATATAAATTTATACCTCAATTCTACTCTTAGTTCAATTTTAACTCAGTGCAGGCAGCCTGTAAATATAAATAAATAAACAAATATAAACAAATGCATAATTTAATATATATTAAGAAAGTAGAAAAATGATAAAAATTATAATACAAATACAGACTGGCTTACAAAGAACAAGTGTGCTGTACTAGCATAGATAGCTTGCTTTAGGGGTGGAAGGTCTTGCTCCATTTCTGATTGGTACGGGATAGATTTATTGGTGCCTCAAAGAGCTGATCCAAGTTTTGCAGGTGTTAAGATTTCCTTTCTCCTGTTAACCCATCTCTTTACACTCTTCTTCCTTGAAGGTTTTATGATAAAGATACAAAGATAGAACTTACTTGAATGCATGCCAGATGAACTCTCCCTGTAAAAGTCCTGCTTCTTCTCCAGGTCACTGATACCCAATGAATGCTTTCACCTCTTCAGGTGAGACCCTGTTGATAGACGAAATAGTGTAACTTGAACTCCACTTTAACTCTAAATTTACAGCTATAATATAAAACATCAGAACATTCAGCTCATGGGTATCAAAAATAAACACTAGACTGTGGATATATAAATATTATACCCTTTGCAATGCCTTCAATTTATTTAAAGCTCAATGTAATTTTGAACTGAAATATTTAACCTTTTTAACTTTCCAAACACGAGATGCCTGAAAAGCTCAATAGTGCCCTGTGTCTCCTCTGAACTGCTGGCCCAGGTGTTAATTAGCCAAGTTACTCAGTGCGGGGCTCAGGTCAGGGCCTAAACATGCACTGCTGGCCCTTTTCATTTCTGCATCTCTGCATGCCCTAATCTGAAAGAAACATGGATTAAGAGAAACTAGTAAATCAGATTAGAGATACAAAAGATGCAGGGTAGTCTCAGCTCTCAATTTGAAGTCAGCTTCATTCAAAATGCTATTCTTGTGTTGATTGCCTTTTTTATATTTCAGTGGTGGCTATAGTTCAAATGTAATTATTAAAGCTAATGAGAACTAAGGCAAATATTTGAAGAGACAAAAAATCAAAGAAAAACACAAAAAAGGCAATTCACAATTCAGGTAAATTTCTGAGATATATTCCATTAGAGTAGCAATTAAAACATGAAAATAAAATGAGATGCCGGTTTCCTCCTAAAAAGGACATATTTTAATAAAGAACACATCCATTGTAGTCCAAGAATCTGGAAAAGAGGTGTCCTCATTCATAGCCAATGGGAGTAGAAATAGGCATGGGTTTTTCTGGAGAAATAGGAGTGGGTTTTTGCTATTATAAAAACCCTATTCCTGAGCTCTTTCTTCTGCTGTCCCATTTGCCTTAGATGACAACAATGGAGGTGGCACCATCTGTTACCTAGCCTCATTCTTGTTCTCAGACATGTCATAAAGTCTCAGATCATAGACAGGTAATTAGATAGGTATATAGAAAGAACCAAAACAGTTTATTCACCACCTATCATATAACTATGAGAAAATAAAAACAGGAAGAACAAATGAAGTACTGATAATAAGATGTAGAGGGGGTATAAGGGCCAGATTTTTTTAATGGGAGAGACATATAGCCCAGTAGCTGTCAAACAGCTTTATAAGTCTCAAATTTTATGCACAATTGCTGAGACATTTTTCCTAAGAACCAAAAATATATTATGAAAAGACCAACCCAACAATCTTGGGATCACCAATTCCAATGCCAGGCTGCAGAGACAAGAAAATAAATAGATAACTCCCTTTGTGATTTTAAATTGCTTAAAAAAAAGAAAGAAAGAAAAACTGGAAAAACTCAAAAGCCACATAAGTATACATATACGCTTTGAATCAACAGTCTTCAGTGAGAAATTGGTCTTAAGAAAGTAGTCAAGTCTGTATTCAACAAATAAACTGTAGTCATTGCATGTAAGTGCTTAATATTATAAAATTTAAAAAAACAAATTTCCAAATATGAAATCTTGGTTGAATTAATTTATTCAAACCACAATTGTTTTTTATGTTCCAGCCACATTTGATTTTTACAACAAAGAACAAGGTAGACAGAATTCAATTCTGCTAAATTTTATTGGGGGTATTCCATAAAGAATAGTAGACATTTAGACATTAAAATTGTATTTTTAAAGAAAACATTTAATAAAATTGAATTCACTGTTTTGAAAAATAATATGTATATGCATGTTTATAAAAGAAACACAAAAACTGTTTCACTACATTTAGAATGGATTCATGGGTGATATTTACAAATCTACTTTATTTTCCATCTTGCTCAGATTAAGTCTTTAAATAAGACTTTACTTTCTTACTATATGTTGATTTCTCAATGAAGAAACTTACCTATTTTTAATATTTTCAGTAGCATGATCTAAAATATACATTATATTTGAATAAAAGAAACATACACAAATGTACATACAATTTACAATAACATTTACGATAGATTTGAACATACTATTTTTCTCTTTGCTTTTGATGCACACACAAAATTTGGAGCATTCCAAAGATGAACAGTGAAATATCACAAAGCAATAACCATTATACCCCTATGCCTAAGGTTTGTAGATGTTCAAATGTGATATGCTGACATAGCTGAAACAGAAATCAGAATGATTTTATTTTTAATTGTAAGGAATTTGTCAGTTGCATGCCTTCATCCTTATTCTTCCATTTCTTGATTGTGAGTTATTGGACAGTCTTAACCTCTCTGTGCTCAGCTGTGTCATCATAGAATAGGGATCACCAGACAGGCTGCTGAGGTATTTTTTAGATATTAAATGATAAAATATTCAAATGCTTCACAGTGTATTTGGCACATATTACATACTCAGTAAGCAATAATAATTATTATTAATTAGATGTTCATAACTTACAAAAAAGTGAATAGAATTTATTATAACAAGAATAAAATATGATGTAGAGTATTATATAACAAGTTGGGCAGAAATTCAGATAATGTGTATGAATTGAAACTTCAATTACTTAATCTACTAGTCAATTACTTCTAGTATCAGATACCCACATAGAGTGTAAAAGAATGACATTTATACAGAAATATCAATATATATTTACTTTTCATATATTGGTTTTACAATTAAGTTGGGCAGGGAAAAAGTGATAATGCTGTTTTCTTCTGTTTTAAAATATTTCATATGTCAATGGCATAAGAAAAATAAGAAGTTCGATAAACAAATATATGTATGAATAATTTGTAATCCTCATTAAACATTGGTACAAAACCAACACAAAAATTATACTCTTGTGACCCTTAGGATTTTTCCATGATTTGTTCTGTTATTAAAATTTGTACATTTTATTTAAATGTGTTTTATAATTGTATTTAACTTTCATGAAAGCCAGATAAATTGTGAGGTCCAACAATTTATCTGAGTACATGCATAAGGACTAAACCTGAAGTTCTTTATGGGTTTCTGCCTTGTACACTACTTTTATCTTTTTATTAGAGTAAAAATGGAGAGAATAATATCATATGCACATCATTTGGGAGTTTTCCAAGACACAAGGCAGTAATAATAAAATAACAATTTTTAGGATAGTCTTTTAAGTCTCCCCACCAAAAACAAAAATCTCACATCTAGAAGGATTGATCACATCTTTAGCCATGAGATCATTACAAGAAGTGTATTTGTTTGTATTTCAAAATTTTTCATAGGGCTACAATGTCTTCATGCCAGCTAGTGAGCCTTTCACTGTGTATAACCATCAGTGTGTTGGATCAGAGAGCACTGCAGTTTTCTGGACATCAGTCACTCCAGTTCATGCAATGCTAGAGTTCTGGAGGCGAGTGATGTGCCAAGCCTACTTGCAGGTAGGAGTGGCTTTCTGGATACCATATTTTTGAGTTTTGAGAGAACAGGAAGGCAAGAGCCATTCAATGATGCACTTATTATATATATATGAGTATTTCCTACCTTAGACTCAGTTTATTTTTTCTATGAGGACTAGGGAATGTTGAAATTTTGAGTGATGGGCATATTTGGATTAGAAAATCTGAATTAAAAATGATGATATTTTAGGGATCTTGCTAATTGGTGACAGGACAAAAGAACTGATACAAACTTAGAGATTTAGAACCTATCTTTTGCTGCGAACATGTTGCAGAAGGTAATTTGCTGAATGGGCCCTAAATCTGACTGATTATCAGAAGTGCCTAAGGAGCTTCCTTAGAACATTTACCAAACCTACCCCTGGCCTTCTGTGTTTGGGTCTCCAGATGTCTCTTTTAACAGTGTCCATGGGGGATTCTAATTAACAGTCAGGTTAGGAAACCACTGGTCTGGAAAAAGACTTTATTGTGCTGCCCATTGATTTCTAAGAATGTGTGACATAAGGTTTAAGGTATATAATTCTTATTTTTTAAATAAGTTTGCTTTAATCAATCAATTTTATCCTTTATTAGCTTAGTTTTTTATATATATATTTTCTATCGTGATTTAGAGTTTAGAATCTGTAGGGTATACCTTGCCAGGAATGGGAGACACTTAAAGATACCTTACCTAATGATTTTATTAAAATCTATATCTAGGCCCTGGCTGGTGTAGTTCAGTGGATTGAGCACAGGCCTGTGAACCAAAGCATCACCGGTTTGATTCCCAGTCAGGGCACATGCCGGGGTTACAGGCCATAGCCCCAGTATGGGGTGTGCTAGAGGCAACCACACATTGATGTTTCACTCCCTCTCTTTCTCCCTCCCTTCCCCATCTCTCTAAAATAAATAAATGAAATCTTAAAAATATTTAAAAAATAAAATCAATGTCTAAGAGAATTTAAGTTGTATATTGCCTACATTCATTAGTACTAACAATGGCTCCTTTCCAGAATCCCCTAGTTCCTCAAAGAATATGTTGGCGCACACTAAATGTAAACTAATTTCTATAAATGGATATTAAGTGAACAAATACCTACATCCAAATCTATTAATTTTCCAGAGTTAATGATTGAAAACTGAGTCATAACTAGTGTGCCAAGCATTGTGCAACAGTAGGCCACTAGGAGAATATAATATTAGACTGGTTTTGAAGAAGGTAACAGATGCACCTGCCTTCAGAAAGTTAACAGATGGCATGGAAAGTTTTTTTGTTTGTTTGTTTGTTTGCTTTATTTTTGTATTTTAAATGCAAAAATAATAATATAATAATAATCTTATATTTTGCCTTTCTTCCTTTTCTTTTTCTTTGTTCTTTTTGTTTGTTCTCTTTTAATTTATAAATTGTCCTTACTATTACACATTTGCAACCCTGATTCCAGAATTAATTGAGGCATCATAGCCTAGTAGGAGATTACAACTTAGTAATAATTCAGAACCTCTATTTTTTCCTGGGGTATTTGCATACTTGGACATTTTTAGCCTATTGCTGACCATTTGTTATTTGTTTGAAGATTCAGGACCATAGGAAAAAAGAAGAAACCTCAAGCAAACAAAACATATATGAAAGAAAGGAGAGAGAGAGAGAGAGAGAGAGAGAGAGAGAGAGAGAGAGAGAGAGAGAGGAAGGAAGGAAGGAAGGAAGGAAGGAA